>CM070027.1:31656961-31768946 GCA_036247105.1 Cirrhinus mrigala
TTTTCATCTTATTTATATTTTCTATTTTTATTTACAAAAACTTTTAAATAAAAAAAAAAATACTAGAAAATACTGAATTATTTAATTTAGTATATATAAAAAATAATTAATTCCAGAAGATTCAGTAACTAAATGTTTTAATAATTTACACTTTTTATTACTAATGAATTTTATCACATGACTTCTGTAGTTTTGTGTTTTAAAAAAATAAATAAATAAATGTAAATTTATATCAAGGTTTTCCAAGACCATGGTTTTAAAATAAAATAATGGTGGAATCTAAGAATAGGTTTATTCACAGTATATATGGTTATTTGAGTTGGAGTATTGGCATTCAGCATTTTATGTCCCTGCTGTCTGTCAGTTTGGGGTTGTGAATTTATTTATTCACTATTTTGTATTTTTTTTTTTGTTTGTTTGTTTTTTGACAACTAAACAAATATATTTTATTTATTTATTTATTTAGTTAGTTATTTTTTTTAATAAAATATTTTAGAGCTTGACATAATTTGAAGAATTTATATTCATTGTAATATTTCCATTACTATTTTAGTAATTTTAATGACTATTAAAATTTTTAATGATATATATATATATATATATATATATATATATATATATATATATATATATATATATAGAGAGAGAGAGAGAGAGAGAGATAGAGAGAGATTTTAGCCTTTTTAGTTTAAGCTTGATTTTTTTTTTTTTTTTTTTTTTTTTTTTTTTTCCTTCTTGATTTGTCAAGTCATCTTGGTCTGTTTGAGAAGCACTTCTGGTTCATCAGTCTGAGAGGAGAAAGCCTGCTTTGTGTGTGTCTGTGTCAGGATCAGTGTGTCCTGTATCAATTAAACAGTGTGTTAATCTACACTGCAGACACATGATCTCCTTCATTAATGACCCGTCTCTTTCACTTTAGGCTGCGAATGGTTACGTCCTGCTGTTTGACATCATCGGAGGCTCAGATGAGAAGAACTTGTACGAGCCTGTCTATCCCAAGTGAGTGAAACTTGACCTTTCCTCTTTTAGCTGCAGCAGATCCACACACCCCTGCATCACTTCCTCTTCCTGTTGCTCAGCCATGCTGTAATTGTTCTTGCTCCCATCGATGTTCCTTTTGAGAAACACTGATTTGAAGAGAGCGTACCGTACTCTTGAGAAGAACATTGGCCATCATGTTTTGTTTTGTTTTGTTTTTTTTGTTCAAAAGGTCAAAAACAAAATCTTAGTGCATGGTGATGTTTAATGACATTTACACGACAGAATCAGTCTTTGGAAATGTTTTCCTCCTCCAGAAAAATGAGCTTGTGATATGGCAAGCCGATTTAAGATTTAATCTATGATCTGTACTAGTATCTATTTTCATGCTACTAGTACTTAATTTTTTTTAGATACACGTATGTTTTCCATTAAGAACTAGTACTTATTCATTAGCTACTAGTACTTATTCTTCAGGAACTAGTACCTTTTATACAGATACTAGTACTTATTCTTTAGATACTAGTACCTATTAAGTAGACACTAGTACTTATTTAATAGTTGCTAGTACTTATGCATTAGATACTGATACTTATTAAACTATTAGATACTAGTACCTGTTAAATAGATACTAGTACTTATTTAAAAGATACTAGTACTTATTCATTAGATACTGGTACTTATTATTAAACACTATTACTTATTTATTACTTGCAAGTACCTGTTAAATAGATACTAGTACTTATTTAATAGATACAAGTACTTATTCATTAGATACTAGTACTTATTTAATAGATACCAGTACTTTATTCATTAGATACTGGTACTTATTATTAAACACTATTACTTATTTATTAGATGCTAGTACCTGTAAAATAGATACTAGTACTTGTGCATTAGATACTAGTACTTATTACTTTTTTCTTACTTTACAAAAGACACTAGTACCTAAAGAATAAGCATTGGTAGCTAATAAATAAGTACTAGTACTTAATAATTAGTACTAGTAGCATGAAAATAGATACTAGTATGGCTTGTAGATTAAATGTTAAAATGGCTTGCCATACACATGACGTTTTTCTTAGCAGAACATGCGTTTGTCGACTTTCCTGCACAGACATGTCTACAAAGACATTGCTAACACACTCTCTCACACACCTGTAGCCCACAGCAGTAGTGACACACACACATTGACCTCAGTTAGACTCCTTGAGATTCCAACACACACACACACACAGAGCTGCTGTTCCTCAAATCTCAGCGTTCAGGTCGGCGTTTGTCATGTCAGGACGTGTCTGACACGCATTCTGTCTGTATCTCTGTGTGTCAATGTGCTCATGGTGTTAGCAGGTTTCCTGTAATCTGTCAATACAAATGAGCTGGGAATGAGTGTTTATAATGGTGTGTGTAATGAAGCATTATGAGTTCTCAGACTAAATGGATTATGTTGTTCTTTCCTGTGTGTGTGTTTAAGGGGCAGCACTCGTGTTAAGGTGACTCCAGGTTATAAGGAGGAACAGTGCGCTCCTGCTCTGACACTAGAGATGAAGAAACCCGTTGACCTGGAGGCTCCTATCAGCTGGTACACAAACACACACAAAACTAGGGTTGTCACGATACCATAAAAATGACTAACGATACTATACCAGCCGAAGTATCACGATACCATGAAGTATTCTGTTAATTTAAAATTCAATTCTACAAAATGAATCAAAATTTCATAAATAAAAAGATGTAAATGAAAACAGAAAGGATTTTTCTCTGAATACTTCATTAATGTGAATCAATGACTGGCTATTGTTATTCATGAAATCATGTAGACAGAATCTTAGCACTGCACAGAGGCTGCATGAAGTGACATTTAGATGTGGTATTTATACATTTAGACTGTATTTATAATTGCATAAATAATGTTATACGATTAATGTTTTAAATACAAAACTCTGAATATAGAAATATGTTGGAAAAGAACGTAATATAATGGGAAACTTAAAACCGCCAGCAGGTGGCAGCAGGTGTTCATGATTGAATCACTCAAACGATTGAGTCATTCAAACGATTCTTTCAAACCAGCTGAATCCTTCAGGAGCGAATCAAATGACTGTTTTTATGAATGGCTTAGTGTATCAATGATTCGCCCAAGCCAACGCGGATTCGAACACAGAAATGGAACAAACCCTTCCTCGTTTCATATTGCTGAACTGTCAGGAGCATTTTTGCTCGCATATCTTGAAATTTCCAAGTTAGCAGCTTGTATATTAAAACGTTAAAATGTTAAAAAATGTATGCAATGATTGATAAGAACCAAGTGCAAAGCTGCTATGTTAATGAATAGAAATGCATTCGTGATCGCAAAGATGCTTCCAGAAATGAATTATTACACCTGTTCTAAAAGTGGGCAAATGAATAAAACTGCGAGAATACTTTCTTGTAAGATATTATGATGTTGAATAAGTGATTCTTGAGCTGCTGTTTTTTTTAAATAGCATCAGATGGTCTGAATCAGACCCTCTCTTCTGATAAACTGCAGCATGAACAACAACGTGCAAGTGCAACTGAACTGAAGCGTCGGGAATCACTAAATACCACATAAAGCACATACACAGCATGTACTACACAAAGCACAGCAGAAAGACATTTTGGCAGTCAACTTGTAATGTGTCTGCTGGCGTGCATATTCAAATGAACGTTTTAAATGGTGTTCCTGCCATTCATACAACATATCTTACGGTACTGCCGTATGGACGATACTACTGTTAAAAAAAATGCAATGGCATCACGGGTATTTTTAAGCTTTAGTATCGCGATACTATCATAGTACCAGTATATCGTGCAACCCTACACCAAACACAGTCTGAATGATCCAAAGAGCATCTTGAGCTTCAGTGAAAGAAGAGCATTTGACAAAGTGTAACATGATCAGTAACACTCACTAACTTTTTGTTAGTCCCAGAGAAATAGAGCACAATCTGAAGATTTTGTTTGGGGGAAAATGCTTGTGATTCCAGTGTTAGTTTAGTATTGTTGATGGTCCCAGAGAAATAGAGCACAATCTGAAGATTTTGTTTGGGGGAAAATGCTTGTGATTCCAGTGTTAGTTTAGTATTGTTGATGTGCTGTTTAACTTTTTAGTTAATAATTGTAATTTTTTTTTATTACATTTTTTTTTTTTTTTAATTGTATTTTTTTTTTTTTATTTCTTTTTTTAATCTATTTTAATTTTAGTTAAGCAATTGTGATTTTTCTTAGTGTGTGTGTATATATATATGTATATGTATGTTTATATAATTGTAATGAATTAAATGAACTAAATTATTTCCTTATTTTCTTTTTTAATCTATTTTAATTTTAGTTAAGTAATTGTGTTTTTCTTACAGCTTATATATTACATTTCATTTTAATATTTGAATTTTTTTTTAATCTATTTTAATTTTTGTTAAGTAATTGTGATTTTTTTTTTTTTTCTCCTTATGTAGAGCATATATTAATGTTAATATTCTGAATTATTTTCTTATTTTCTTTTTTAGTCTATTTTAATTGTATTTAAGTAATTGTGATTTTTTTTTTTTTTTTTTTTTTCTTATAGGTTATATATTGATTTTAATTTTAATTAAATTCTTTTTTTAATCTATTTTAATTTTAGTTAAGTAATTGTTTTTTTTTTTTCTCCTTATGTAGGTTATATATTAATGTTAATATTCTGAATTATTTTCTTTTTTAATCTATTTTAATTTTAGTTAAGTAATTGTGATTTTTCTTATCGCTTATATATTAATTTTAATTATAATTGAATTATTTATATATTTTTAATCTATTTTAACTATTTAAGTCATTGATTTTTCTTATAGGTTATATATAAATTTAAATTTGAATTAAATTATTTTTTTTTATCTATTTTAATTTTAGTTAAGTAATTGTGATTTGTTTATTTTTGTTGTTTTTTATAATTTAATATTTAAATTTAATATATATAAATTAATGTTTAATATTTAAATTCTTATTTTTTTATTTGAAGTAATTTTTCTTTTAATTAAATAGCTTATATATTAATTTTTATGTTTTTAAATTCTTTTTAATTTCTTTTTTAAGCTGTTTTAATTTTCGTTAAGTAATTGTAATTTTAAAAAATAGCTTATACACTATTTTGAATTAGCTTTTTTTTAAGATTTTTTTTAATAGTTTAAAATTTTAATTGTAATTCATTGTGCTTTTATTAGTTGTTTTTTAAAATATTAATATTTAGATTTACATGTATTTTTATTTGTTTTATTTTTAGTATTACTTCAGTTTTAGTTTTTGCTGACTTTCTTAGTTATTTTAATCTAAACTTATTTCATTTTATTGCCAGTGCAACATTTCTAATTTTCATTTAGTTTATTTAATATATAAAAAATATTTTATTTCAGTTGGATTTCAATGAACAAAGTAATTTTTGAATAGTTTTATGTTTAGTTACCAATAATAATCCTTTTCATTAATGCACTTATGTGGACTATATATTTTTGTAAATGTGAAGTGTGTTGGCTGTCTAGTGGATTCATTTGTGCTTGTGTGTGTCAGTCTGCAGACGCTGCAGGAGGATCTGTTAGTGGCGACGGCAGACGGCTACCTGCACATGCTGCACTGGGACAGCGTGAGTAACGGCAGGAGGGCAGTGAACCTGTGCACCATCCCGTTCTCCCTCGACCTGCAGTCCTCCAGAGGTCAGGCGGGCTTTACAAACACACTCCAGACGCTGCTGACCCACGAACACGTGTCCGTTCCCGTGTGTTTGTCTTTGGCGTGACGTGTCTGTGTGTTTACCCTAGGAGGGCCGTGCTTGGATCTGGACGGCGTTCACATTCGGGATATGGAGTACTGCGCTACGCTGGACGGATTTGCTGTCGTCTTTGATGACGGCCGACTCGGATTCATCACGCCAATCGCAAACAGACTCGCCACAGATGTAAGAGAATTTATTGCTAAACTTTTATTATTCAGATAGCTGCTACTGTGTAAACATGTCAACATGTCATGACGCTCTTAAAAGAAGAGTTTATGCGTATGCTTACTGTAGTGCTTCTTGTGGCGGTGCTGAGAATGCAACACGTTTAGTTTGCTTTGTTTGTTTTGATGTGGTAATATTGCATGCATGTGTGTTTCTCTGCAGCAGCTGCAAGGCGTTTGGGCCGCAGACGTCTCTGATGGCACGTGCGTCGCCGTCAACAACAAATACAGACTCATGGCCTTCGGATGCGCAAGGTGTGTGTTGTGCATTGCCATTTTTTTTTTTTTTTTTTTTTTTTTTTTTTTTTTTAGGAAACCTGGAAATATCCGGATTTTAAAGTTAAAGTTTAAAGTCATGAAAATTAATAAAACCTTTAAAAGTAATGAAAATACACTAGCATTCAGATTTGGGTGATTAACATTGTTGTAATGTGTTTGAAAGAAGTCTCTTCTGCTCAAAGCTGCATTTATTTGATCAGAAATGCAGTAAAAGTGTGAAAAAAAAAAAAAAAAAAAAAAAAAAAAAAATTCTAATTTAAAAGAGCTGTTTTCTACGATGGCCTTTTAGTGTAGGAAGATTCTGAGAATAAAGTCGAAATATTACGAGAATAATGTTGAAATATTGTGAGAATTATTATTATTTTGAAAATGTATTCATAGTAATTACGAGATTAAAGTTATAATATTTTGAGAGTATATTGTAGCCGTTCAGTAAGATGATGCAGACGCTCGGACACAGCAATATTAAAATAAATTCCCGTGGCCTGGCGACTTCTCCTTCTTTATTCTCATAGTATTCTCGTAGTGTTTCGACTTTATTCTCATAGTATTTAGACGTTATTCTCGTAGTATTTCAACTTTATTCTCATGGTGTTCTTGTAGTATTTCGACTTTTTATTCTCATAGTATTTCATTTGTATTCTCATAGTATTCTCTTAGTATTTCGACTTTGTTCTCGTAGTATTTCATCTGTTCTCATAGTATTCTCGTAGTATTTCGACTTTATTCTTGTAGTGTTTTGACTTTATCAGTATTTCATCTGTATTCTCATATTATTTTTGTAGTATTTTGACTATTCTCATAGTATTTCATCTGTATTCTCAGTATTCTCATAGTATTTTGACTTTATTCTTGTAGTATTTCGACTTTATTCTCATAGTATTCTTGTAGTATTTTATTCTCGTAGTATTTCAGCTTTATTTTCATAGTGTTTCGACTTGTATTTTTGTAGTATTTTGACTATTGTAATGTTTTGACTTTATTCTCGTAGTATTTTGACTTTATTCTCATAATCTTCGTGGTTTTTTTTTGTTTTTTTTTTTAACGTGGCACTAAAACACTGCCATAGTTTTCTGTCAGTACATTGTAAATTATAATCGATTGCTGCGATCAAAGCTGAATTTTCAGCATCATTTCTCCCGTCTTCAGTGTCACATGATCCTTCAGAAATCATTCTATGCTGATTTGCTGTTCAAAAAGCATTTTGGATTATTATGAATGTTGAAAACAGTTGTGCTGCCCAATATTGTTGTGGAAACAGTGATGCATTTTATTTTGCATGATTCACTGATGAATAGAAAGTTAAAAAAGAACAGCATTTATTTGCTGTAGAAACTTTTGGTACATTATAAATGTCGTTACTGACACTTTTGATCAATTTTTAAGTGCTCTTGATTAATAAAAGTATTACTTTCTTTACAGGAAAATGTACATGTTGAGTTACTGTTGTATAATGTTGTGTGTTGCAGTGGTTCAGTGTTGGTCTACATGATTGACAGCTCTACCGGATCGATGCAGCTCTCTCATAAACTGGAGTTAACCCCGAAACACTACCCAGGTGAGACACAGGCTCACCACTCGCAATGTTTGACATTAAACAGTAGTCCAACCACAGGAAGTGGCGTCAATCCAACCCACAATCCACAAAAGCCACGCAGCCTCTATTGCACACACAGGATGATCCTTTTATTTACTGTTTAGTACATTTAACCTCAGACCCACAATCCTTTCTGATCCGGTGTTTGGTTGTGATACTCTGACGCCCCCTGATGGCTGCTGTGGGAACATCAACATCTGACGCACCTGATGACCGTCAGATCACTGGCTAGTTCCTCTCAGAAGTGTCTCTCATTTGTAACTTTGTTACAGTGGCTTGTATTAGTTCATCAGGTTACAAAGTAGCCAATCAGATTGCAGCTAGTGCTGTTTAAATAGATAATAAGTATCCTGTTTTTCTCTGTAACATCTGCCAGGCTGTTTGAATCATGTATAGATCTGTACAAGGCTGAAACTGATTTCCATATTTTAGGGTTTGTAACTAAATTCCAGATGATTTGAACTCTTAGTACTTTTTTTTTTTTTTTTTTTTTCTAAATTCTGTTGATTTTTATAAGGTGTGGCCAGATTTATTTATTTATTTATTTATTTATTTATTTATTATTTATTTTTTTTTTTTTGTCCTTTTTCATATTTTAGTTGTCTTGACAATATTCAATTTAGCTGGTGTGGCATTAAATGATAAAATGTAAAAAATTTAAGAAATTATAATTTGCTATTTTATTTTGAATTTACTTATAGCTTTTAGTTTTAGTTTTTTTTTTTTTTTTTTTTTTTTTTTAATGTAATTTGTTTAATTCAAATTGAATTTCTTTTTTTTTTAATATTTAAAATCTGTAGTAATTTGTGCCATGTGCTGGTCACTTTTGGTGAACTGTATTTTATATTTTTAATTTTCGTTTGAATTTTTATTGTAATTTATTTATTTTTATTATATTTTTGGATCATTTGTTTCATTTCAATTCAGTTTTAGTCCATTTTATTTTCAGTGTTAGGATAGGACAATATTTGGCCGAGATACAATTATTTGAAAATCTGGAATCTGAGAGTGCAAAAATATCAGAATATTGAGAAAATCACATTTAAAGTTGTCCAAATGAAGTTTTTAGCAATACATATTACTAATCAAAAATTAAATAAGTTTTGATATATTTACAGTAGGAAATTTATTTATATTTATTTATATAGTTTAAATATGATTTTAGCTTCTACATGTTGTTCTCTCTGTGCTCCCATCCCAGATATCTGGAATAAGACGGGGCCTGTGAAGATGATCCGCTGGTCTCCGGACTGCAGTGTTGCCATGGTGACGTGGGACTGTGGTGGTCTGTCTCTGTGGAGTGTGTTTGGAGCTCATCTCATCTGCACACTCGGGGAGGACTTCGCGTGAGTCGCACAAAAACCCTCACACCACTGATTTACTCTGTCAGCAGTACCCATGAACCAGAGAGTTCGCTCCAGTAGTGAGTTTTGAATGTTGACATTTCTGCTTGTTTCTTTTGTTGTTGTTTTCTTGGTGTTTTCCTGATTAGCTATCGCTCAGACGGCACTAAGAAGGAGCCTCTGAAGATCAGCTCTATGGTGAGTGTGCAAATTTCATATTTAATATCATACGGCAGATTTATAATGAGCTATTTTTTCTTGAACAAGTTTGATTCTTCATGTTTATTGTACCCTATCAATCTTTTTTTTTTTTTTTAATTCAACTTTATTTTTTATTTGGTTTTAGTTTTAAGTTTTAGTCAACTTATTTTTAATCAGTATTTTTAATACTGAGTAATGAGGATTGTTTTTGTTTTTGGTTTAGTTTAGAAAATGGTAGTGGTCAACTAATATATTGGCAAGGCTGATATTTGGCTTTTTAAAGATGTTTTTCTGTACTTTTAGGGCTCCTATATTTACTTGTTTTTCACATATATATATATATATATATATATATATATATATATATATATATATATATATATATATATATATATATATATATATATATATAATTTTTCAGATTTTTTTCATATTTATTCATATGGTCAAATTATTATCTATACAAATGTTTTGTGCAATTATTGTTATTGCAGCAGTTATGCATGTTTTTTTTTTTTTTTTTTTTTTTTTTTTTACATTATTCACTATTTAAAAAGTGTGTGTGTGTATGTATGTATATATATATATATATATATATATATATATATACTCATATATATGCGTGGTGTACAAAACAATTTGTAGGTAGCATGGGTATATTTGTAGCAATAGCCAATAGATATTTTGTAAATTTTCTAATTTCCGTTGTTCACTGTCATAAGGCTAATTAATAAGCGCTGTTTTTTTTTTTCTTGAACATGTTTGATTCTGCATGTTTATTGTACTGTATCAATTTTAGTATCATTTGTATACTATTCGAGTATTTGTTAATATTGTGATTTTTTTTTTTTTTTTTTTTTTTTTTAATTTTAATGAATTTTTTTTTTTTTTATATATATTTGTACTTTCATTTTAATTAAAGTTTTAGTCGATATGCCATTTTAAATATGCCATAGGAACCAGTTGAAATTAAATAATAAAAAAACAACATTTTATCAGTTTCACTTTTTTTTTAAGTTAAGAAAATAACATGGTAGTGGTCAACTAATATGTTGCCAAGGCTGATATTTGGCTTTTTAAAGAACTTTTAGGACTCTTATTTTTACTTATGCTTCACATTTAATTTTTTTTTTTCATATTCATTATTATTTTTCATAATTATTTCAGATTTTTTTCATATTTATTAACATTATCAAATTATTATCTATACAAATAATATGTAAAATAGTTTTTATAGCAGCAGTTATGCATGTTTTTTTTAAAGCTGGTAAGTGCTTTTGAGAACCTGGATTGTTTGTGTTGTTTTTCCCCTATATATGTATTATGTGTGTACATATATACACACACAAACACAAGAAAATCCATAATACAGTATAAAACATGTTACCCTGGACCACAAAACCAGTCATAAGTAGCATGGGTATATTTGTAGCAATAGCCAAAAATAAATTGTATGGGTCATTTTATGGCAAAAATCATTAGGATATTAAGTAAAGATCATGTTCCATGAAGATATTTTATAAATTTCCTACTGTAAATACATCAACATTTTTTATTAGTAATATGCATTGCTAAAAACTTTAACAACTTTTAAGGCGATTTTCTCAATATTTATTATTTTTTTATTTTTTATTTTTTTTGCACCCTCAGATTCCAGATTTTCAAATAGTTGCATCTCGGCCAAATATTGTCCTATCCTAACAAACAATATATCAATGGAAAGCATATTTATTCAGATGATGTATAAAGCTCAATTTTAAAAAATTGACCCGTATGACTGGTTTTGTGGTCCAGGGTCACACATATATAATATGGCACCAGGAATACCAAGATTGTGGGTTAAATTGCCAGGGAATGCATGAACTGATCAAATATATAATAATGTTAATGCATGTGTGAATGTGTTTTAGAGCTGGGGTGTGGAGGGATATCATCTGTGGGTGATCGGCAGCGCGGACACAACTCCTGTTCCCGACGGAGCGGAAGGAGACGAGAAACTCCAGCAGGCCGGCATTCTGCAGTTTCAGTTCATTAAGAGCGCACTGACCGTCAACCCATGCACGGTGAGAGAAACGCATGCGTGAATGGTCACGTGCTTCACATTTTGAAATTTTGATGTAATCTTATTAAATAGCTTTTGCCGTTTACGCGCATGCAACACGATCAGATGTGTGTCATGAGATGGTTTTATGTCCGTGTGTGATCAGAGTAATCAGGAGCAGGTGTTGCTCCACGGAGAGGATCGGTTGTATCTGACCTGTGGAGACCCGACTCAGGCTCATAGCGTTTCGGATAAGAGCCCATCGCGGGACAACGGCAGTCCAGTGCGCCGGCCGTCAGCGTCCACCCCTCTCTCTCAGGGTCTCAGCACTTTACTGGGCCACAAGCACTGGCAGGTGGTTCAGGTACGTGATCTCACGCTCCGACATCAAACACATCACAATCACTGCATAGGATAAAAGTGTCTTGGAGTCTGAAATGTGTTTTTCTTCTCTCTGCAGATTCACAGCACATATCTAGAGACAAACTGGCCCATCAGGGTAAGAACAGTCTTTTAACTCTTAAAGGAACAGTTCAGACAAAAATTAGAATGTGCTGAAAATGTTCATCCAAGATTAGGATGAGTCTGTTTCTTCATCAGATTTGTAGAAATGTCATTCCATCTCTGTCTCACCAATGGATCCTCTACAGTGAATGGGTGCCGTCAGAATGAGAATCCAAAAAGCTGATTAAAACATTACAGTAATCCACAAGTAATCCACACCACTCCAGTCCATCAGTTCACATCTTGAGAAGACAAAAGCTGAAACAAATCCATCAAGGTGTTTATAAGTAAAATACGAGTCCATAATCCATAATTTAACACTTCCTCCAGTGAAAAAGTGGTCTGGTCTGAATCAGGAGAGAAATCTGCACAGATCAAGCACCAAAACGGCTCAAAACAAATATGTGGCTGAGTTTTGATGTGAGAGACAACAGGACAGCATGGACCTTTTTCACTGGAGGAAGTGATATTATGGATTATGGACTTAGTCCATCTTTAACTTGGTTAAAAAAAAAAAAAAAAAACGTCTTAGTGATGGATTTGTTTCAGCTTTTGTCTTCTCAAAATGTTAACTGATGGGCCGGAGTGGCGATGTTTTTATCAGCTGTTTAGACACTCTGACGGCACCCATTTACTGCAGAGGATCCCTTGGTGAGCAAGTGATGAAATGACAAATCAAATCAAAGTATTTTGTCTTAACTTTGTCTGTTACTTGATAGGATTTTGATGAAATCCTTGAAACAATGACTTAGTTGACCCAAAAATGAACATTAGCTGAAAATGTGCTTGTCCTTTGGCCATCCCAGATTAGGATGAGTTTGTTTCTTCATCAGATTTGTAGAAATGTGTCATTCCATCACTTTCTCACCAATGAATGTGAATGGGTGCCGTCAGAATGAGAGCTGATAAAAACATCACAATAATCTACAAGTTATCCACACCACTCCAGTCCATCAACAGTTCATGTCTTGAAGATGTTTTTCAGCTAAAATCCAAATCCATAATAACACTTCCTCTAGTGAAAAAAGTGATCTTGTCTGAATCCAGAGAGAAATCTGCACAGATCAAACACCGTTTAAAAGCCAAAACCACTCTAAACACATGTGGCTGAATTTTGATGTGAGAGACAACAGGAGATGGACTTTTTCACTGGAGGAAGTCTTATGATGTATTTTAGACTTATATTTTACCCAGAAGCAGTGGTTTGAAGTTTAAAAACATCTTGACTGATTTGTTTCAGCTTTTGTCTTCTCAAGATGCGAACTGATGGACTGGAGTGGTGTGGATTACTTGTGGATTATTGTGATGTTTTTATCAGCTGTCTGGACTCTCATTCTGACGGCACCCATTCACTGTCATCCAAGATGTAATCGAGATTCTGTACATTTTTTGTGCTCTATAGTTCGCAGCTATAGACTGGTCAGGTCAGTGTGTGGCCGTCGCTGGCCGCCGTGGATTTGCACATTACTCCTTATATACCAGGAAGTGGAAACTATTTGGTAACGTCACACAGGTAAACATGCCTACATCACTGTCTTTTCATTTGAAAGGAAACTCTGTCTGTGATGGAAACATTCTAACATCGTTTGTGTTTTCAGGAGCAGAATATGACGGTGACGGGAGGTCTCGCGTGGTGGAATGACTTTGTTGTTATTGCCTGTTACAATTTCATCGAGCGGCAGGAAGAGGCAGGAACACTTCATTATTCCTCTGATTTAGGAGTGTTGATTGAACCGTTCATTGATGAATTAACATGTTTTTCTTGGTGTGTAGCTGAGGTTATACGTGCGCTCGTCTAACCTGGATAACGCGTTTGCCAGCGTCACTAAACTTCACGCCGACACGCTGCTGCTGAACGTGTTTCGTAACGTGGTGATTCTGTTCCGGGCCGACTGCTCCATCTGCCTGTACAGCATCGAGAGACGACACGACAGGTGACACACACACATATATATGGAGGAACAATAATTACCAGTACCAGTAATTTAATTAACCAGTAATTAAATTATACTATACTAGTTTATTATATAATAATCCATAAAAACACAACAATTATTATTAACTATGTCATGACATACTATGTCAAACTATGTCATTCATTTTCATAAAACTGCTGTTACATTTAAATAAGTAAAAAATTTATTTAAAATTAATCAATTTCTATACTTGCAGATATTTACAGATTATTATTATTATTTATTTATTTATTTTTTTTACAAAATGCTACAATATTTACACACAATTCCGCACTTCTAAATTTGTCTTCATGTATATGTATTTTTATTTTTTGTTTTGTTTAATTTAAATTTTTTAATAATAAACATTTTCAAATTTCAAGTTATTATTTATTTATTTATTTATTATTTTTATTATTTTTGTTTAATATGTAATTTTATTTATTTATTTATTTTTGGTAATAAAAAAGCATTTCCTAATGCGTCTTTATGTATGTAGGTGTATTATTTGTTTATTTTTTTTATTTATTTATTTTTTTTATAGTACTAATTAGCATTTCGTAATGTCTCCTTTCTTTTCCAAATGTGCTAATGTATCAATCACATGTTTCTAAACCCTGAAAAAGTCAGTGGAAATGGTGGGGTGTATCTGACTGAATAATTTGATTTAATTCTATAGATTCAAGTACTTTGATGCTTCATAGATATGACCCAGGCTGTTTTATGTTCCTCATATAAGTCGTTTAAAAGATGTGTGGATGTTTCTTGTATTTGTCATGAACGTTTCTTGATTGTTCTCTTATCGTCAGTCCGAACCCGTCAGCCAGTGTGGAGCTGCTGCAGGAGGTCTCCATGTCCCGGTATATTCCTCATCCTGGTCTGGTGGTGTCTGTGACCCTCACGTCAGTACGGACAGAGACCGGCATCACGCTCAAAGCCCCGCAGCAGGTACACACATGCATACACACACTTACACACACATATACATACATGTATGCATACTCATGAGGCATCTGTGTGTATGCATCAGGCCTGTTCGGCTGAGAGTATCCTGTTGAATTTGGCCGGTCAGCTGATCATGCTGCAGAGAGACCGATCCGGTCCACAGGTACGAGAGAAGGACACGCCGGCCAATCAGACAAAGCTGGTGAGTTTAATGCCCCTCCCCTCATCCTGATCCCATAGACCGCAACAGTCGGGTTACGGAAGTAAAAATCCTGTTCATTTTCTCCATAGAGAAACTGATTTTGAACAATAACTCGTTAACTGTTGAAGGCAGACCTTCTGTGGACTAAGAGGATCTTAATCATCCACCAACCTGCATTATTTTGTTATTTTAAAATAATCACATTTAACAGCAGAATTACTGCAGAGAAATTTCCACCAATTAGAGAATCACACCAGAAGAGCTCCGCCCACTCCTCATGCTCTCAAACTGGTTAAATACTTTTATTTTTTATATAAATATTTTTGTTTTTGTTTTTTCTTTTATTATTTAGATACATTTTTTTTAAAGATTGGTCAGCACTCTAAAATCTTAAGTTTAAGCAGGGGATAAATGTATATAATTTTTTTATATAAATATTCATAGAAATTATTCTTTTTATTTTATTATTTTAAATTAGTATATTTAGCAATAAATGTAAAATATATTGCTTCAAAATACTTCAACATTAACAATCAACATTTTTAAATCAGTAGTTTATTTATTTATTTATTTATTTAACTTCTTATTCAGTTATTTTTGTATTTATTTATATTTTATTAATTTATCATTTTATTTGGTTTTATATTTAACTTAATTACATTTAATTACATTTACAATTACATGTAATTACATTTACATTTAACTTAAAATAAATAAATAAATAAATAAAGTTATTTAATTTTTTTTATTCTATTATTTTTTTATTTATATTTTATTTGTTTAGTGGATTGTGTTTCTTTCTTTAAAAGAGTTCATAAAAAAATTAAACTGTTGACGGTAGCCATTAACCTCCATAGTTGTTTTTTTGTTGTTGTTGTTTTTTTTTCCATACTATGAAAGTCGATGGCAGCATTTAACTTTTATTAAAAAAAAAAAAGGAAAAAAAAAGAAGAATTTAACATTAAAAAAAACATTAAACTTTTGTTATTCTATTCATTTTTATTTATTTATATTTTATTTATTTGTAGTTTTATTTGGTTTTATATTTATATTGAATTAGATTTCTGTTTGCATTGTTTAAAGGCATTGTATTTCTTTCTTTAAGAGGGATGAGTCATCAAAAAGCAAAACTGTTGATGGTAGCCATTAACTTCCATAGTTTTTTTTTTTTTTTCCCCATACTATAAAAAGTTAATGGCTACCGGCGACTATTTGTATACCAATATTTTTTTTTAAAATATCATCTTCAGTGTTCATCAGAAGAAAGAAACTCATACAGGTTTGTAAAAACATGAGGAAGAGCAAATGATGACGACTATTTTCATTTTGGGGTGAACTGTCCCTTTAAATGGCTTTTTCCTTCAAATCAAAGTTTTTAATGTTGTGATTCACCTCAAAGCTGATTGGTTTGGTTTGTGGCTCATAAGTAACTAGTAACTATCCAGAACACCCTAGCAACCACTTAAGCACCCTAGCGACCACATAGCAGCTCCATAGCATTACTGTTGCAATCTAAGAATTTCACACCTGTCTTCTTCCGTCAGCTCCCGTTCTGTCCACCGGTGGTTCTGGCTCAGTGCGTGGAGAACGTCTGGACCACCTGCCGCAGCAACCGCAAGAAACGCCACCTGATGGAGGCGCTGTGGCTGTCGTGCGGTGAAGCGGGGATGAAAGTGTGGCTTCCTCTGTTTCCACGAGACCACCGCAAACCGCACTCGTTCCTGTCGCGCCGGATCATGCTGCCTTTCCACATCAACATCTACCCGCTCACCGTGCTCTTCGAGGACGCGCTCATCTTGGGCGCCTCCAACGAGACCGTGCTGTTCGACGGGCCTGGCTCGTCCTCGCTGGAGGCGCTTTTCCCCTTCTGCACGGTGGAGCGAACGTCCCAGATCTACCTCCACCACATCCTGCGGCAGCTGCTGGTGCGGAACCTGGGCGAGCAGGCGCTGATGCTGGCGCAGTCCTGCGCGACGCTGCCGTACTTCCCTCACGTCCTGGAGCTCATGGTGCACGTGGTGCTGGAGGAGGAGGCCACGTCCCGAGAGCCCATCCCCGACCCGCTGCTGCCCACCGTCGCCAAGTTCGTGACCGAGTTCCCGCTTTTCCTGCAGACCATCGTCCACTGCGCGCGCAAGACCGAATACGCCCTGTGGAACTACCTGTTCGCCGCCGTGGGGAACCCCAAAGACCTGTTCGAGGAGTGCTTGATGGCGCAGGATTTAGACACGGCCGCGTCCTACCTGATCATCCTGCAGGTGAGACGAAAAACCTCATACTTGATATGCACTGCTGTTCAGAAGTTTGGGATCAGTACGATTTATTTTATTTTATTTTTTTTATTTATTTATTTTTTTTAAGAGCTCTCTTCTGCTCATTAAGGCTGCATTGATTTGATCCAAAAATAAAAAACAAAAATACAGTAAAAGCTGCAAAATTGTGAAATATTATTCCAATTTAAAACAGCTGTTTTCTATGTGAATGTCTGTTAAACTGTCATTTATTTCTGGGATGCAAATCTGAATTTTCAGCATCATTGCTCCAGTCTTCAGTGTCACATGATCCTTCAGAAATCATTCTAATATGCTGATTTTAATGCTGTTCTTTTGAGCTTTTTATTTATCAGAGTTCTAAACAGTTGTTCTAAATTGTAATAATATTTCACAGTGTTATTTGATCAAATAAATTCAGTCTTAATGAGCAAAAAGACTACTAAAAAAATAAAAAAATAATAAAAATAAAATAAAGAAATCTTACTGATCTCAAAATTTTGAACAGTAGTGTTCTTAATGCTAAACCACCATTTATGTTCTTCTCCTTTCCATTTTCAGTATTTTAACCCAGTTTAAGTAGTTCTGTAGTGTAACAAATGAAATGCCTTAATTTTTTTAAAGTAATCTCTTAAATTGTGTGAATTTTTTTTTTAAAAAAAAGTATGAATTTGTTTCATTTTTATGAACAAATATCAGCTCTCAAAAATGTTAGGTTTAAGCCTAAATTGTTTTACATCTGACTTGTTAAAAAAAAACAAACATTAAATACTAGCTAAGAGAAAATGCATTGGGAAGTCAGGCTATTTCAATATTTATATGCTAAATGTGCATGTTTTGCAATAAATGTAATTTAAAAAATGTAAAAATTTTAATAATACATATTACATATTGTGTATATATATATATATATATATATATATATATATATATATATATATATATATATATATATATATATATATATATATATATATATATATATATATATATATATATATTAATCTTCTAATCATAACATGAGATGTATTTTTTTTAATCTGCCTAGTACAGTTGGAAGTGTGGAAGATGTTTATATATTTTGCTCTCAGGGTTGTGTTGATCTTGTCAATTTATTTATTTTTTTTATTTTTTTTTTTTTTATTTGTACATTTTTATAATAAAATGTGCCTTTCCAAGTGGATCTTTAGTGGATTATGATAATAGAAGATCAGTCAATAGAAAAGGGAGGAGGGGGAATCTAATTGAATCTTATTTATTTCTATAACTTTTATTACCTGTGTTTTCCTCTCAGAATATGGAGGTCCCAGCGGTCAGCCGTCAACACGCCACTCTGCTCTTCAACACGGCTCTGGAACAGGGCAAATGGGATCTGTGTCGTCACATGATCCGTTTCCTCAAGGCCATTGGTTCAGGGGAGAGCGAGACTCCGCCCAGCACACCCACCACACAGGTGAGATGATGATGATGATGATGATGATGGATGCGTGTGACGCAGAGATGCTGCGTGTTAGAGCTCCTGTGCTGATATCTGATGTCTGATGTGTGTGGTTGTGTTGCAGGAGCAGAGCTCCACCGGCGGCTTCGAGTTCTTCAGGAACCGCAGCATCAGTCTGTCTCAGTCGGCCGACAGCATC
Organism: Cirrhinus mrigala; assembly: GCA_036247105.1. Classification (NCBI taxonomy): domain Eukaryota; kingdom Metazoa; phylum Chordata; class Actinopteri; order Cypriniformes; family Cyprinidae; genus Cirrhinus; species Cirrhinus mrigala. Next base: position 31,675,900 of record CM070027.1, read on the forward strand.
GCCGGAGGAAAATTCAACCTGCAGAAGACCCTGAGCATGCCGTCCGGCCCATCCTCCAAAGGGTAACACAACATACACAATCTCAGCTTTGTCAGACAGAAACGCTCTTGTATTTACAGTGAAAAATTTGTTCATAATAGAATATAGTAAACATTATACTATTTTCCAGTGGATTTTGATGTGCATATGTGTTGTTGTGTCCTCAGTGGAGAGCGCTGGTGTAAGGACAGTGACTCTGCGGAGAATCTCTACATTGATATGATGCTGTGGCGTCACGCGCGGCACCTGCTGGAGCAGGTCAGACTGCGGGATCTGGGCTGTTTCTCCGCCCAGCTGGGCTTCGAGCTGATTGGCTGGCTGTGTCGGGAGCGCACGCGGGTCGCACGGGTTGACGACTTCGTTACTGCCCTCAAATGCCTGCACAAGGACTTCCTGTGGCCATTTCCTGTAATCCCGGCATGCTCTATTAGTTCACCGTTGAAGAACGGACGCTGCCGCCCAGGTGTGTGAATGTCTTTTCTACCTAAAATAATTACAGAATATATATTTACTATAAGTGATTTACTATAAGATTTTTATATTTTTGCATATATTTAAATATAATTTTTGAATTAAATGAAAATTATTTTCTTTTTATTTTCTAATTTTTTTAAGTGTTTATATATATATATATATATATATATATATATATATATATATATATATATATATATATATATATATATATATATATATATATATAATATATATAAATAAAAATCAAACTGAAGTTTTTTTAATTATTTAAAATTATCTTTAAATTTATATACATTTATATTTCAATGTGTTTTATTTTTATTTAAATATAAATGCATTATATATAAAACATAATTATATTTATTATATATATATATATATATATATATATATATATATATATATATATATATATATATAAAACATTTTTATATATTTTTTTTATAAAAATTCTTTCTATTTTAATTTCTCAAATGGGATCTGTCATCACATGATCCACCTTCTCAAGGCCATTGGTTATATTACACATTATTTTCGATTTTTTTATTATAATTTTTTTTTTTAATCTCTCTAAATTTTATATATAAATATAAATAAAGAGTTAAACATGTTTTTTATTTTTTTTTATTTTAGATATAAAATACAAGATTTTGTATTTTTTACATATATTTAAATATAGCTTGAAAGAATGAAAATAAATTTTTTTTTTTTTTATTTTTTATTTTCTGTTATATATATATATATATATATATATATATATATATTAAAAATTAAGAAATAAAAAAGTTCTGTTTTAAATTATACTTATACTTTTTAGTAAATATGATTTTTTTTTTTTTCTAAATGTATTTTTATTAGGTTTATTTTAAAATTGTATTTTAATCTTTATTTTTCATTGCAGTGTTGAGTTCTCGTCTGCTGAAGTCTCAATCCGCGGACAGTTTGCTGAACAGTGAAATGGACACCACGCCCCCTCAGGTCACCACAACCAATCACAGCTGGCTGGACAGTTTGGGGGCGGTGTCGAAGGAACTAGACTCCGCCTCCTCTCACGGAGGACCGCAGACGCAGGAGGCGTTTCTCTCTCCTCTCATCAACAAAGGTGAGCGCGTGAGTCCAGTCTGTGTCTCTGTATCTTGCTCTCTCTTTCTGTCCATCTCAAGTTATTTTTCTCTGTTTCAGGAGAGGAGTGCAGCATCGGTTCAGCCACAGACCTGACTGAGACCAGCTCCATGGTGGATGGTGATTGGACGATGGTCGACGAGAATTTCTCCACCCTCAGTCTCAGCCAATCAGAGCTGGAGCACATCTCCATGGAGCTGGCCAATAAAGGGCCGCACAAGAGTCAGGTGCAGCTGAGGTGAGGCACGATCTAATGCTTCTTCCGCTCATTATTTGCCAAGAGTTCAATCATGATGTGATGCTGATTGTCTCCGTCAGGTATCTGCTGCACGTGTTCATGGAGGCCGGCTGTCTGGAGTGGTGCGTCGTCATCGGTCTGATCTTACGAGACGCCAGCGTCATTAAGCAGGTCGTGGGGTTCCTGGACAGTCCAGAAGTCCCATCGGAAACGGTCCAGAGCATCCGAGCCGGTCTGATAGCTGTCGACCTGTGGGCCTCGTCTGATTGGTCAGCATCACTCACAGATTTTAATTTCATATATTAATTATTAGAGCTGCAAAACGTTGTTTTTAATCGGCGCAAAATAAAAGTTACTGTATGTGTGTGTACTGTGTATATTTATTATGTGTCTATATAAATACGCACACATACATGTATTTATTTAAAACAATAAGCACTTACATACACGTATGATTTATATTATATATAAATATAAATATTTTACATGTAAATCTAACATATTGTTCCATAATATATACATGTATGTGTGTGTATTCATATATGCATGATAAATATACACAGTACACACACATATAGCACGTAAACATAAACTTTTATTTTGAATCCACCACAAATTTTGAACAGTAGTAGATGACTATATATAAATATATTTCTATTTATTGGATATTATTTTTTTTAATTTATTGGTTTTATTTTATTTAGATTTTTTTGTTTGTTTTTACTTTATTACCATATGACTATACATCACATACATCATATCACAGATATAATTTTTTTATTTGTTTATTTATTATGTTATTTTTTTAAATCTATATGTTCCAAAATGTGGGGTCAGATATTATTATCATTGTAGTTTTTAACCCTAGGTCCATGTATAATGTATTACAGTGTTTTAGTGCCACGTTAAAAAAAAAAAAAAATAAGATTACGAGAATCAATTTGAAATATTACGAGAATAAAGTTGAGAATTAAATTTAAATATTCTGAAAATGAAATTGAGAATAAAATTTAAATATTACAAGAATAAAGTTGAAATATTTCGAGAATAAAGTTGAAATATTATGAAAATAAAGTTGAGAATAAAATTGAATTATTACGAGAATGAAGTCGAAATATTCTGAAAACAAAGTCCAGGAAAAAATTTAAATATTACAAAAATGAAGCTGAAATATTATGTGAATAAAGTCGAAATATTTTGAGAATTAAATTTGAAATATTTAAATATTTTGAGTTTATTCTCGTAATTTCAACTTTATTCTCATAATATTTTGCCTTTATTCTCAAAATATTAAAAAAAAAATGTAATCTTAGAATATTTTTTATTTATTTTTTTTATATAAACATGGCACTAAAACGCCATTGCAATGTGTCACAGATACAATGTTTTATTTGTTTTATTTTATTTATTATATTGTGTTTTTTACATTTATTTTTATATATTCCAAAGTGTGGGATCAGATATTATTACCATTTTATTTTTTAACCCTTAGGTCTATATATATATATATATATATATATATATATATATATATATATATATATATTATATATATATAGTCAGTCAAGACTTCTGACAGCACAAAAAAACGAAATGAAATGAGAAAAACATTTTGCTCTCTCTGTGTTTGTCCTGTCAGTTTGGGCTACAAGCCGTTCCTGAACCTGATTCGTCCTCAGCTGCTGAAGCTGATGGAGGTTCCTGTGGAGCAGGTTCAGCCCGAAGCCTTCCAGCCCACCGGAGCGTCCAAACTGAGCGAACCGCCGCTGCTGCTGCTGCCCAGAGCCGAGGACGCCCGCGGGGCCGTGACCTCCGCTCACCCGCTGCCTCTGGACGGCCCCGCCGGAGCCAACGCGCGGCCCCTGGACGACGCGCCGCAGGAGGAGGAGGAGGAGGAGCCGCTGGAGGAGGGATCGTACGACTGCACCCTCTCATGACACTGCGCTCACATCAGACACAGACGCCTGTACGAGTGTGTGACTGTTCAGACGCAAGCGTGCACGTGTGTGTGCGTGTGTGTGTGTGTGTGTGTGTGTTATTCCAGCTCATCCAGACTGCAGTGTCGTGTGTTTTGCTGTGTTTTCAGCATCCTGTGGTCAAAAACATCATCGTGGTTTCCTCTCTCAACCTCCACACTGCAAAAAATCACTTTCTTAATTAGTATTTTGTCATATTTTGTTTTTATCTTTTCCAGTGCAAACATCTGAACCTTCTAAATATCAAAATGCGCTTGCTGGAGTAATGAAGCGACTGGATTTTAAGTCTTGTTTTCTGATGAAAACAATCAAAATGAAGTTTATGCTTAAAACAAGAAAATGTTTTGTTCTTTTGCTAAAAATTGTGACAATATAATTATAATTTAATTATAATCTATTATATATATATATATCTCAATCTAATTACTTTATAATTAGCTATTACATGAAAAATTCTATGATTTTTATAAAACAAGAAAAAATATCTGCCAGTGGGGTCAGAAACTTAATTCAAAGTGAAAATTAGATCTTTTTTTGGACCCTAAAGGCACATTTTTTTTTTTTCTTGTTTTGACCAAAACCTCACTTCATTTTTTTTTTTTTTTTGATACATTTTCTTTTGATAGTAAAAAAAAAAAAAAAAAAATAGAGATTAAATTTTATCATATTGATTGTCAAAAATCTTACATGTGCAATTTTTAAACGCAAAATATATTTTTTTCAGTCATATATATATCTCTCTTTTTTTATGCTTAAAACAAGAAAATGATTATTTTTCTTTTGCTTAAAATTGTGACAATATAATTTTCTTTTATTAAAGTTATTCTATTTTTTTTTCCCCTTGTTTTTTGCAAAAACTCACTTTTTTGTGTGATAAATTTGTGTTTGATAATCAATATGATAAAATTTGATCAATGTTTTTTGGTCTTTTTTTTTTTTTTTTTCTTCCTGTTTTAAGCATTGACTGACTTCACTTTGATAATTTTATCTTAAGTCAAGGCATTAAAACATTTGCCACATTTGGCATAAAAACGTAACATTATTTTATAGCGAAGATGGAAAAGTTGACCTTCATCACTATATATATTCTTTAATTTGTAATTTTTTTTTTTTTTTCTCTGTACGTTTTCAATATAAATTTAGTAAACTTTTTTTTTTTTTTTAGTATAAACCTAATATTTTTCCAAAATAAGACTTAATTTTTCATCAAAATGAGCAGGAAAAAGTCATTTCACTTGAAGAGTATCTTCATTTAAGAATGTTTAGATATTTGTACTGGGAAAAACAAAAACAATTTATAGGACAAAAATGGTAAGAAAGTGATTTTTAATTTTTTTTTTTTTTTTTTTTGGGAGCTTAAACGAGATTCAGTCGTGGCCCGATTGCTCACTCTTCATCACGGCATCAGCTCACGATCAGCTTCGCCCCCAATCATGATATGAGAAAGCACACTTTGATTCTGTGGGAGTCAGATGATTATTGATCAGCATGTTTTTATGGCTTCATGTTTTAATATTAATGATGAATTATCAGCCTGACGCCTGTTTTATTGAATGCGGATTTCATCGAGATCTTCTCCAGTCTGATCCCAATCATGTTTGCTCTTCAGCTGCGGGTTTGTCGTCTGGAAACTGACAGCTTTTTATTGGTTTTTAAGCTGCGATTTACGTGTAAAAGCATCCGTTCTGTCCCGTTCAACACTAGTTCAATGAGCTGATGACCTTTCATTGATGAGATCTTCAAGACAAACACGCGCATTATTTATTTCTCAATGTTATTTTCCAGCCACGATATTAATCGCAAGCATTTTTCGTCACTAGATCTCGGCTGACTGCATTATTGCGTTATTTAGTTTGTTTTCTGAATTGCATTCTTGCAGTTTTCGGTGTATTTATTTGAGCGGCAGGACAAAGACGGACGTGAGGTTGTGTTTTTCTCATGTGAACGGATCGTCAGTATTATGTGTTCAGTGTTCGTCTTATTAGCGCTGCCTTCACAACGGACCAAACCATCTACACGTATCAATGCCTTTGTATTATTATTATTATTATTATTATTATTCTAGTTCCAGTAGTTCTTATGCATTATTGACAGTCGTCTTGGAGTATTTAGCAGCTTTAATGAGATGCGTCTTTATTTTAATGTTCTATTTTCCCCCGATCGGCTCAAACGAGCAGCTTAGACCAGTCTGATCTGGTTTAGGCTGGTTCAGTGGCTCCCAAACCAGCTGACAAGTGCCCAAAACCCCGTAAAACCAGCGAAGCGGCCCGGTAGGCCGGTTTAAGCGGTTTCTCCTCCTCCTGTGGCAGTATTCCTGATGATCATGTCGTTCACAAACCAAAGAGCTTCACGGACGCGTTCATGGTACAGATTACCCACAATCCCTCTGACGTCACAGGACCGACGTTGCGGTTTCACGTGGATCTGGTTTGAGTCGGTACTCTTGAGTTTCTTCATCTGTACAGTTTAAAGTTTCTTCTCAATGCAGTGTACAGAGAGTTTCCTGGACAATAACTTTTCTACTCCGTTTTCTATATTTCCTGTACATAAAGAACAATAAATTATTTTTTAAACATCATGTGTGCTGTTGTTTTTCCATTCGCGGTACATGCTTTTATTCATGAAGGATGCATTAAAGTGACCGTAAATACATTTAAAGTGTTGAAAAAGTTTTCTGTTTTAAAGAAATGTTTTTCTTTTGAATTTTCTATTCATCTGTGCATCCTGAAAAATAAGATGCTTCAGAGTTTTCACAAAAATGTGCAACTATTTTCAACATTGCTGATAATCAGAAATGTTTGTTGAGCAGCAATTCAGCATATTAGAATGATTTCTGAAGGATCATGTGACACTGAAGACTGGAGTAATGATGCTGAAAATTCAGTTTGGTCACAGATAGTAATTTTGATAATCATAAAATTCAGTACTGATTTTTTTTTTTTTTTTTAAATCTTAAATGTGCCGTTTTTTTTTTCTTTTGATAGTAATTTTGATAATCATAAATTCAGTACTGATTTTTTTTTTATTTATTTATTTGTTAATCTTAAGTGCAATTTTTAAATATCAATTTTATATAATATATATATATATATATATATATATATTTTTTTTTTTATTTATTTTTTTTTTTTTTCGGTTTTAAACTCAATTTTGATAATGTTGTTTAAAAAAAATGACATATTAATATCTTAAGGCAAGGCATAAAAACATTATTTTACAGCCAAGATAAAAAAAAATGACTTTCATCACTATAGATATATTTTTTTTCTCTCTACATTATATTTTTTAGCATAAACCTATTTATTTTTTTTAATCAAAAAATAAGATTTAATATGCAGAGTTCATGTGCAAAAACAGTTAACTCTTTTAGTCACTTTTTAACTATTTAAAAAAATCAAGCTTTTTGTTGTGCATTCCAATTAATTTCAAACTACTTTAATATATATTAAAATAGAAGAACGTTGTTTTACATAATAATTCACAAATTTTTTCTTTCTGCATTTTTTGATAAAATAAATGCAGTCTTGAGGAGCATTAGAAACTTATTTAAAATACATTAAAAATCTTACTGATCCCAAACTTTTGACCAGCAGTGTGTGTGTATATATATATATATAGCATGAAACTATTTAATTTTTTTCTAATCAAAAAATAACAATATGAAGAGTTCATTTGCAAAAACAGTTAACTCTTTTAGTTAACTTTTTCACTATTTTCAAAAATCATGCTTTTTCATTGTGCATTCCAATTAATTTCAAACAAACTACTGCATGGTTGTTTTCAAGTAAAAATAACTAAAAAGTTCTAATTTCACAATTTTTGCTGTATTTTTAATCATATAAATATAGGCTTGGTGAGCTGAAGAGAGAAAAAAAATACATTCTGACAAACGCTATACAGTAGTGTTAAAAATGTAAAAATATTTTGAGAGAAAAAAATCAGTTGACTTATGATTGATTTATATGTTTGTTAACATTTTTCTTTTTTAAAAACGTTTTTAAAAAATCTTAATCTTTTTTATATATTTAATATTTTAAATGGTTGACTAACTGAAACGAAAGAAAAAATAAATAAATAAATAAATGACAGGAGACCAAAAGTGATTGTTATAGAAAACTGATTAATCTCTGAAGAACAATTGAGTGCAGCAGCTGATATAAATAAACGAATCAAAACAGGACAAGACTAAAAATGACACAATTAAATCAACCTCAAACAGACATTAATGAACAATTAATCAATCACTCGTGATTCGTGGACATCAAAGCTACAGCATTTGTGACAAGAAATGACTTTCATAGATCGAGTCACAAAACATAAAAATATGACTAGTTTAAGAAATTAAGAGAAATATTATCAAAAATATTTACAGATTTAGGCTTAATGTGATTACAGTTCACATCATTCAGAGTGGCTGTTGTCTGTATTACAGTGATGTGCAGGATTTTCTGTCATTGCTTTTGCTCAAGTCAGACATGCAAACGTAACACTAGTTAGTAAAGAAGCTCAGTGAAAAGCAGGATGACGTTGTGGGTTAGTATGAGAACAGACTGAAAAGAAAGAACAAAGAACATTCTCATTCTCATTGAATATTCTCCCAAATACATGTCGACTTTCATCCCAAACAAAAACACAAACACGTGTTAGTTTTGATGAACAGCATTAATTAAACATTCATCTGAAATCTGGGACAGAGAAACATTCATCAGTGCTGAAGACTGAAATCATTTTAAGGATCTCAACCTCAACGGAATCACACCTTGATCCAATCATCAAATAATATGACCGATAATCTCAAGCTCGTTTAATTTGAAATGAAATGCACATGGATTTACTACAGTAAAGCTCATTTAAAGGCTTTAAACCAGTTCAGTCCAGATGAACATTTATACCGTTTTTCCTCCCACAATCCTCATACAAAAAAAAACACAAACGTGACCAATCATTCAACGCTTCAAACATGAATAAGTACAAAAGCACTTGGATTTTGACCACACCGATGACGTCGTTTACTGCGGTAATACCGTGTTTCTGTAACTGAGCGATCAGAACTCAATCTGAGGATAAAGTTGCATAAAACAAAGAACAAGCTTGAAATTCTGCCCAAGTCACATCAGAATGACCGTCGTCACGAGATCTCCGACAGGAAGTGACATCATCTGCGCACCGGAAATGACATCATCAGCGCTTGGGAGTGACGCGATTTCAGTCGAGATCTGAAAACACTGAATCTGATGCTGTGAATCAGTCCAGATATTGAAACGCATCCCACAAAATCAGGCAAGTCACGTGACACCAAAATCAAAACCGTTCAGATTTTGCATTATTTCCGTGACAATTAAACACCTTACTCAAAATTCTCATTACTTGTTAACAAAAAAAAAAGTATATATACATACATGCACTATTTGCTCAAAAGTTTGGGATCAGTAAGGCTTGTAATGTTTCTTAAAGAAGTTTCTTTTGCTCGTCAAGGCTGCATTTATTTGAGCAAAAATACAGAAAAAAACAGTAATATTGCAAAATGTTATTACAATATAAAATACTGGTTTTTATTTTAATATACTTTAAAGTATAATTTATTCCTGTGATGCAATGCTGAATTTTCATCAGTTGTTACTCCAGTCTTGAGTGTCACATGATCCTTCAGAAATCATTCTAATATGCTGATTTATTATTAGAATTATCAATACTGGAAACTGTTTTTTTTTTTTTTTTTTTTTTTACAAACAACAGCATTTATTCAAAATATAAATCTTGTCTAACAATGTAAACCTATGCTATCACTTTTTTATTAATTGAACACATCTTTGGAGAATAAAAGTATTAATTTCTTTCAAAAAAGAAAGAATAAAAATTTACTGACCCCAAACTTTTGTACAGTAGTGTATATTGTTAGAAAACCTTTCTATTTTGAATAAATGCTGTTCTTTTTAACCTTTTATTGATCAAAGAATCCTGAAAAAGTATCACAGATTCCAAAAAAATATTAAGCAATATAACTGTTTTCAACACTGATAATAAATCAGTATATTAGAATGATTTCTGAATGATTTTCTTCAGTGATCATGTGACACTGAAGACTGGAGTAATGATGCTGAAAAAAAAATCAGCTTTGATCACAGAAATAAATGTGATTTTTAATGTATATTAAAATAGAAGAAAGTTGTTTTACATCATAATAATATTTCACAAAATACATTTTTTTCCCCTGTATTTTTTGATAAAATAAACGCAGTCTTGATGAGCATTAGAAACTTATTTAAAATACATTAAAACTCTTACTGATCCCAAACTTTTGACTGGCAGGGTGTATATATATATATATATATATATAATTTTGATTTAATTTTTACAGTCATCATAATGGTGATATTTGTTATATTACCATTTATTTATGCAAAACAAAATTTATACAAAAAAAACTTACAAATTTTAATTTGATTAATAAAAATGTAATAAGAAACTAAATAATTTATTTATAAATAATCTAAATAATCAGAAATAATTTTAATTACAAAAACTAAAAGTAAATAATTGTTTTAATATTAATAGAAATTTACATTTAGTACATTTTGTAATTCTTATTTTTTCTGATTTTTTAATCAATGAAATACCATGATTTAGTTATTTTATAATATGTTAAATGACAGCATTTCATTAATAAGAATCAGAAATTAGAAAAAAAGAATGAGAATTACAAAAGCAAACCAAAAGTAAATGAAACAATATTTGGAAAAATTAAATTGATCATTGTTTCTTATTGTCAAATTATAAAATAAATAATTAACATAAAATGTCACATGAGAATATGGGGTTAAACATGTTGAATCACCTTGAAAATAATGTCCTGTAAAAATGTTATTCTAAGTTTGGCTTGATTTTCTTAATGTAAAGTCAAATTTAATACTTAGATTTGGTGTTGAAATGCGACCCAGTCAAATAAAAAAAAATAAAAAATAAAATAAAAATAAATAAAATAATAAAATAAAATAAAATACAAACACTGTCAGTTGGTTGGTTTGTGAATGAAGGAGCTGATGAGTTTATGGGTCTGCAGTGATGGCGTGTGTGTGTGTGTGTGTGTGTGACAGGGGTCCACTCGTGTCGTTCAGTATCTGTACATGTGATAGGTGCTGACCCAGGACGATGGAAACGCCCAGGCCGGGAATTTCTTCAGTAAAGACTCCAGCGGCTCCGAGCGCCGGTCCGGACCGAAGAAATAATGAGAGGAGACGGCCAGAGAGATCAGACCCTCGTCAGGAGGGGCGTCTGAGGAGCGGGACGGCTGAAAGAGCACAAACGCACACAAAGTCAGATAATAAACACTTCTGCTCTGTTGCGGTTTCATACGTCTCAAACTCACCTGGATCTCAAACCAGAAGCTCCAGGCCGGAGCGTCCAGACCGTGAGAGTAGAAGATGAAATACTCTCCGCTCAGGTCGAACTGCGGCGTCCCGTCACCGAACGACCAGCCGATCAGAGACGCGCCCGATTCAGGGCGCAGATACAGAGACATGTGACTCGGACCTGAAAGAGAACAGCAGATTATGAGCTCAATACAGTGTGTATTGAGCTCATCTAAACCAGGCTAACAAACATATTAAATTTAATGCATTTAATGAACCTCAAAAAAAAAAAAAAAACAAATCTTATTATTATTATTGCAATAATACAATCATTTTATAATGTTAAATTATATATATTTTTACTTGTTTATATGCAAATGTGTCATATTTTTAAAAATGAGCTAAAAATGTTAATTTTTAAATTATTAATTATTATTATTAAATTATTAATTTTAAATATGTTTTTTTAAAACTTTTGAATTCTAAATTAACAGTCATTATTTTTGATCATTGTGTATTATATATATATATATATATATATATATATATAATATATATATATATATATAATATATATATCAAATGTGTTTACATTTTTATATAAAAATATACTATATAATATATACTATTTATATAATTTACATTGTATATTTCTTTATAAATGTATGAATTTCTAAAACTGATTTTTTTATTGAATTATAATTTCTATATTTTAATTTTTGGATTTCAGTTTCTGAATCAGATTTGTTTTTTTTTATTTTTGGATTTAAATAGCCACATTTTAATTTTTAAATCTGAATTTTAATTTCGGATTTTTAATTAGATTTTTTTTTTTCATTTGCATTTTTAAATGAGAACTTTTTTAATTTAAATGTATTTTTTTTAATCAGAATTTGAATTTTGAATATATATATATATATATATATATATATATTATATATATTTAAAATTTTATATAAACAAATATATACTATTTATATAATTTATATTGTTTATTTCTTGATGTAAAGAAAAAATTATAATTATATACAAAATATAAATATTCATCGTGTGTTTGTTATATATATATATATATATATAACCAACTAAAATAAAATATTAAATATTAAATATGTATGACAAACTAGACATTAAATATTTGTAATATAATATTCAAATAATATAAAATTCAAACTAAAAGCTATATATATATATATATATATATATATATATGACAAATATTAACTTATTTTTATTGAGAAAAAAATGTGTTAAACTAAAATCAGTTTTATGATGTAAAAAAAACTGTTTTTGAAAAATAAAGTTATCAAAAGTCATTATGTTTTATGAAAATCCTTCCTCTTAGGTTCAAGATGAAATGCCCCTGAACTCTGACCTTTGACCTCGAAGCTCATTTTAACGGTTCCCCACTCAGTGACGTGTCTGGACAAGAGCCGGAACTCCAGCGGAGCTTGAGGAGAGACTGCAGGAGCCGGAAGATACCAGCTCTTCCTGAAATCAGAGGAAGCGGAGGTTTACTGAAGAGCTGACAGACAGACAGAGAGAGAAGCAGCAGTGTCTCCGTCACACTCACTTGACCAGGAATTTGACGGGCAGGAACCAGGGGAATCCGCAGTAGGGCAGCCGGTCGGAGCAGCGCGTGCGGATGCTGTCGTTGATCTGCGGGACGTGAGGCGTGATGTGCCGCATGCCGTTGTAATCCAGACTGTTGATCCATAACCCCGAGTCCGAGCTCTCCACCGAACCGTCCGGAGCGTGAAACACACGTGTGCTGTGCTGAAACACATCAACAATTCATCTGTAAGTGCTTTAACAAAACACAAATATGAAACATTTTGTCTTAAATGTGCCACTTGACTTTAGAAAAAGTTATGTTATTAAAGCTTTTCATTTTAATGACGAATAAGATGGGTTAGCGGTACCTGGACAAAGACGCGTTTGGGTCGCGGGCTGGACGGGTCGGCCGAATACGGGAAGAACAGACCACAGCAGACCAGAACAAACATCAGCACAAACGCTGACCCCAGACCAGCCAAGATACGCTTCGTACTGCAGCTCAGATAGATGAAATGCATCTGGAGACACAAAGAGAGAGAAAGAGAAACGGGTGTAAGAAATGGTATGTTAGAATTCGATGTATTATTCATTAAAATCACTGCTTGTTTTAGTTTGAATTAGAATTTTTTCATTTTTAAAGCAGAATTTTTGAAATTAAATTTCTGGACTAGATTTTTTTATAAGAATTTTGGAACCTGAACTTATGAATTACAATGATATGAATTACAATGATTAATTTCAGAATCTGTTTTTTTGTATGTTTGAATTAAAATGTCTGAATTAGAATTTTTGGAGTTAAATTTTTAGAACCTGAATTTGTTTAATTTAAATATTTGAACAAAACTTTGTGAATTTGAATTTACAAATTAGAATTTTTAAATCAGAATTTCTAAATTTGAATTTTGGGATTTGATTATCTGAACCTAATTTTTTATTTTTTTTATTTAAATATTTCAAACAAAACTTTTGAATTAATATTTTGAAATCAGAATTACTACATTTGGAATTTGGGATTTGAATTTCTGATTTTGAATTTTTGAATCAGATTTTATTTTTGGATTAGAATTTTTTAATTTTGCATTTCTGAACCTGAATTTTTGAATGTAAATGTTTGAATAACATTTTCTGAATTAGAATTTTTAATTAGAATTTCTGAATCCGAATCTTTGAATTTGAATTTTGGGATTTGAATTTCTAGATTAAAATATTTTAATGTGAATTTTTTATATATATTTTTTTATTTGAATTTTTTTTTATTATTTAATATTTAAATTAAAATAATAATTTTTGAATTTGAGCTTTTGAATTACAATTGTTTTTTAATCTGAATTAGATTTTTTAATTTGAATTTCTGAATAAATTTTTGAATTTTAGTATCTTATTTCATTTGAAAATACAGATTTAAATTTTAATTGACTTGAATTTCTAAATTTGAGCATTTGAATTACATTTTTTTTAAATATATTTTATTTTTTATTTGCATTTCTGAATCAGAATTTCTGAATTTTTGAACTTCTGAATTTAAATTTTTAATTCTGAGTTTCTGAATTAAATTTGAATTAGAATTTCTGAACCTGAATCTTTTTATTTAAATATTTGAACAAAACTTTCTTATTTTTAATTTTTGAATCAATTTCTAAATTAGATTTTTGGAATTTGAAGTTCTGGATTAGGATTTTTGAATTTGAATTTCTGAACATGAATTTTTGAATTTAAATATTTGAATTTGAATTTCTTGTCAAATTTGTTTTTAGTTGAAAATTTGGACTAAAATGTTTCAATTTAAATTTTTTAATCTGAGCTTTTAAATAACATTTTTTTGTATCCAAATTAGATTTTTTGAATTAAATACAAATTTTGTCTGAATTTTAATTATAAAAAAATTATAAAAAATTAAAAAAAAAAGTTTTTTTCATTTGAATTTTAATTTCCTATGTGACAGTCTGTATGACTCACAAGATATGAAGACAGAATGACGGTCGCGAGGGTAACGAGTGACGCCAGGACGACATCGGGCGGGATCTCGGTTCCGCTGCGGCCCAGGATGGGTGTGAAGATCTCAAACACCACCCAGATGAGGAAAATGATGTGGACGTACGGCACGGCCAGACCCATCAGATACAGGACAGAGTACTGAAGAGACGCTCCTAAACCCACACACACACACACACACACACACACAGATCAACACTGATTTCTGCTGGACTCGACTGCTGTGAGACTTAAACGCACCGAAAGCATGTCAAAACAACATCCACAATCATGTTGGTGTTTCTGACCTCTGGCTCTGAAGTGTTTAGTGAGCAGCAGTTTGCTGGCGAGAGGGAAGACGACCATCATCATGGGCACGTACGCCGAACACAAGCCGCGCTGAGTGAGGAAGAGCAGCGCACAACACCACAACAGCAGACTGACGTCAAAGAAACGCTCCGACAGATCCACACCGCTCACACCCTGACACAGAGACGGACACATCACCACAAATCAGCATATTAGAGTGATTTCTGAAGGATCATGTGACACTGAAGACTGGAGTCATGATGCTGAAAATTCAGCTGCGCATCACAGAAATCAATTACAGTTTAACAGATATTCACATAGAAAACAGCTGTTTTAAATTAGAATAATATTTCACTATTTTTACAGTATTTTTGATCAAATAAATGCAGCCTTGATGAGCAGGAGAGACTTCTTCTTTCAAAAACATTGCAAACTCTTTCTGACCCGAACAGTAATATATCTGTGAAATAATAAATCCGTCATTAGAAACGCATTAAAGATCACAAACGAACAATCGGAATGAGGAAATGATGTTATGTGACCTGAATATATTTTAATAACTAATCTGGAAATTAAAGTGTAACTCTACAAACACAAGAACAGAAGCTGCAATATTTGACAAATAATGTAATATTGCAAAACCACGACAATGTGAACAAACACACACTGTTTTCACTCTTTTATAATATATAACGGTAGTTTTCATGAGCTTATATTTAACTAAGAGACTAAATGGGATATTTGTACTTTTACTGCAGGACTGTTTACATGGACTAAACAAGCTGAAATTTCATAACATGTAATGGTGAAAATTTTCAAAGAACTTATCAGTTCCAGCATCTCAAATACACACTTCCACTTCAACATTTACAAAGAATGAAGTGAATGAGAAACATTGTTTCCGTCTGTCGTGTTAATGAGATGCAGCTGTGAACTCTGGGACTTTTGCTGCGGGTCTTTATGTTGGTAACCACGTCTGATTAATTAGTCATTAGTAACTGGACACGCAGGTAAAGACCCTCAGTGACATTGACAGAACGCAGCCGCACGTGACCGTAATGATCAGTATTACTGATCATATGAGTGGAAACACAAACACTTAGGAAAAACCTGTGACTCGAGACACAAGAGCTGAACACCCAGTAACTAGTCCTTACAGACAGCCATCTGTTTCAAAGATGTCCTACAAACATCTGAAACACTGAAAATGTCTTTTAGAAACTGACTATTTAAATAAAATAAAATGTGTATTTTATTTTAAAAATTTTTAAAGAATAATTTAAAAATTTAAATTTTTGTAAAATGTTTAATTTTTTTTATTTAAATAATGATACTGATTTAGAAGGAAGAAAATGATTATTTGATTATACTGAATGTTGTTAAAATAAAAAATGCATATATTTTATTTATTTTATTTATTTTATTTAAATAATGAACCGATAATATTAGCCAGCGTATCCTGTGATTTATTAAAAATGTTTTTGAATTGAATATTTTAAATATAAATAAATAATATAATTAATTTTATTTCAAATTCAATATATTTTTTTTATTTACTTAAACTTGGTAGCAATGTGGAGTTAAAATAAATAAATAAATAAATAAATAAATAAATAAATAAATATAAATCATATATCATATCTTATCATATAATAAACCAAAATATGTTTTTTTTGTTTTTTGTTTTTTTTTAATAATTTTTACATTTTTTAAAATAGTAAATAATTTTTAATTTATTTTACTTTTCATTTAAACAATGATACTGATTTGGAAGGAAGGAATAAATAAACAAATAAAAAATATTATTTTATTACACTCATATGTTATAATAAAAAATATATTATTTATTTTATGTAAATAATGAACAGATAATATTAGCTGGCATATTCTGTGATTTATTAAAAATGTATTTTATGAATTTAATATTTAAAGAAATAAATAATATAATTAATTTTATCTAAAAATCAATGATTTTTTTCAATTATTTAAACAATGGAAGCAATGTGGAGCAATTTATTTCAGCAATGTGGAGTTTAAATAAATATGACATTAAATATTTTAGATATTTGTTACAAATTTCTTTAAAAAATCTTGTATTACTGTATTAAAAGTACATTTTACTGATGTTACATACATGTGAATATTTAAATTATTTAGTTTTTATTTTGAATAATGAACACATTTGGTGTTAGATAAATCATTTATTTTATTTTTTATATTTTTTTTAAATAATAAACAGATTCATAACATTAGCCCGCATATCACTTGTCAATGATAACATAATTAAAATCTATTATATGAATATGTATATTGTTGTAAATGTTAGAGTGTGCTCAGGTTTACATCAGTTCCCAGCTACAATGCCACATCAGAGGAGGAACTACTCAGTGGATTCGTCACATCACACGAGTTTAGTTTGGGACAGAAGAGTGTTTCTGTGTTTGTGATGTCGGGTGAGTGAACGCGTGATGTATTTTGTCCCGTGACTCACCCCGTAGTACAGGTTCTTGGCCAGCGTGTGGATGAGCAGGATCTTGCCGACGGCGACGGATCCGTACAGACAGACGGCGGCGTAGAAGTGACTGTACCAGAACATGGAGCGTCCCGCCAGCGTCACCAGCAGAGCCACAATCAGAACCGTCAGCAGAGTCACGAACCAGCTCAACACGGCCACACACGCCGCACACGCCAGATCACGCATGTACCGCCCGCCTGCACACACAACCACACACACGTCACACACGCATCTGTACTACACAGAGAAATGATCACATCATTACATGAAGCTGTTGATAATTAAACTGATTCATAATATTAGCACACATACCTATTATTGGCGATAACATGGTTTATTAAAATTTTATTTTAATATATTTAAAATTCCATATGGAATTTTTTTTTTTCCCCCGATTTTAAAAATCCTACAGTTTGGCATTATAAATTAAAAAATACAATTAAAAAATAATTGTATGATTTGGAATTAAAAAAAAAATAAAAAAAATTTGTTTTAAATAATGATCAAATTTGGTGTAAAAACAAACAAACAAACAAATTAATTAATTAAATATATTTCAATAATGTTATGATGTGGCATTAAAGCAAACAAACAAACAAACAAATGTATTATTTTATTTGAAAATGCTAAGATTTTGTGTTAAAATAAAATATTTCTAAATATATTTTTTAAAATAATGCTCTAATTTGGAATAAAATAAATAAATACATTAATTATATTTAAATAATGTTATTATGTGGCATTCATATAAACAAATAAATACATATTTACTTTTATTTTATTTAAATAATGCTATGATTTTGTGTTAAAATAAATAAATAAATATTTTGTAAATACATTTTTTAATTAATGCTATAATTTGGAATAAAATACATAAATATATTTTATTTAAATAATTCTATGATGTGGCATTAAAATAAATAAATAAATGTTTTATTTTATTTAAACAATGCTATTAAAATATATATTTTTAATATATTTTTAAAATAATGCTATAATTCAGAATAAAATAAATAAATAAATACATGTATTTTATTTAAATAACGCTATGATGTGGCATTAAAATAAACAAATATTTTTTAATATATTTTTGAATTAATGCTACAATTTGGAGTAAATAAAAGTATTTTAAATTAGGCTTTGATGTAGCACTAAAATAACTAAATAAATATACATTTTTTTAGTTTTTTATTTTATTTAAATAATGCTATGTGTGTTAAAATAAGTATATACGCTATAAATAACGCTATGATTTGGTACTTAAATAAATGTATTTATTACTTTACTTCTGCTATGAGTTTGCCAAAAATAGCCTTTGCTACTGACATGTTAAAAATACTTATAATAATAATAATGCAATGATACTTATTTGACTAATATACACCTAATAATAGTAAAATCATTCTAAGATTCAATAAAATCAATAATAATAAATTCCATAATAAATAAAGATAATGATATACAAAACTTTTTATATAAAATAGTTTTCCTTCAAAAAAATGCAATTAAAATATATAACAATCATTTATCATAGTTTGATATTTGATAAGAAATCTAGAAACCTTTTAAAAAATACTAATCAATGAAATTTCTGAATAAAATCATTCAACGATAATAATATAAATATAGATAGTTAGTATCAGATGATGTTAACCAGCACGTACCCGCATTACTAGTTAACATGCACTTCTTGCCCAGGTAGATCACCGTGACGACGGCGGCCATGTAGTTGATGATGGTGCCGACGCGTGCGGGATACGCTACCACGGTAACGCCCAGCAGATCAAAGAACACCATGTTACCGTGACGATACGCTGACGAGTCGGCCAGCTCGTCTGACATCAGCAGGTGTTTGAGCACAGACAGGATGTTGTCGCCTGGACAAAAATGACACACAGAATGAACATACATCAGTCTGTACTGGGAATATCTGACTGCTGTGTTTTTTATATTTATAGTAGGAAAAATACTGCTCAAGGTTTATACATAAGCATATTCATTTATTGAATTTTAAGTCTTCTTATGACTATCTATAAATAAGACGAATGTGCATCTGTCCTGATGCCTGAGGTGCTGAAACACACAGCTCTTTTTGTTCTACAGCAGAGGGTTTAAACTTTAAACTTTTACAGTCTGCTAAATCTAACATTTGCTCCGATTCCCTCAGGATATCAGCAAACACTCACATACTGAACCATTCATGCAGTCGACACAGAAGAACCAACGCTGACGACACGCATTACATTCATCCACTGACCTCTGATCAGCCCACAACTATCAAACTGACCTCAACTATCAAACACAATTCATATAATATCATAAAAGTCTAAATTCTGATTGGACAAGCCATATTCATAAGTCATGTGTGACGCACATCAGCTGAATACTAGATTAATAAAACAAGTTCTGGTTGCTTATTGATCATAAACTGCCTGTGGCTAGGCTAATGCATTATTCATTTTGATAAGAAGATATTTTTAAGATATTTATTAAAAAAAAATAATAATAAAATAATAATAATAATATGATTATTATTATTATTAATTAATTAATTAAATTATAATAAAATATAATACATTATATTTATTATACTAATTATGACACATATAATATTATACAACATTTAATAAAATATAAATTTTAATATAATGAAATATATATATACGATTAAATAATAATAATAATAATAATAATTACTATAATAATAGTAATTACATGTACTATCATTAATAACTGCAGTATAATAAATAATTAATAATAATAATTTAAATTATAATAAAATATAATAAATTATAATAATATAATATGTATTGTATTATATTAAAATAATTATATAATACATACAATATTACCCAACATTTAATAAATGAGAAGTTTTAATAATAAAATATATATGATTAAGCAATAATAATAATATTATTAATAATATTTATTATTATTATTTACTATATTTTATTAGCAGTAATTACATGTATTATTAATAACTGCAGTATAATAAATAATAATAATAATAATTAGGATTATAATAAAATAAAATAAATTATAATAATACAATATTTATTGTATATTATAATAATTATATAATAAATATAATATTATACAACATTTAATAAAATAGAAATTTTAAGATAATAAAATATAATTAAATAATAATAATAATATTTATTATTATTATTATTATTTTATTATTACTATATTTTATTAGCAGTAATTACATGTATTATTATTAATAACTGCAGTACAATAATAATAATAATAATAATAATAATAATAATAATAATAATAATAATAATAATAAAATATAATATAATATAATATGTATTATTATATTATATTAAAATAATATAATGCATATAATATTATACAACATTTATTAGAAATATTTAATCTTATTGGTATCTTTAATAGTCTGTTTAGTGATTCAGTTGAACTGAATTCAGCAGCACAGTAATAAAGTTCAAGATCTTATAAAAGTGTTTATATTATCCAGCAAAGATGATCTTAAGCAGCAAAAGATGGATGTTATTTTCCAATTATTCCAATAGTTCTATAATTTAGAGTTTTGTTTTTTTCTTAATTTGTATTCACAAAGACCCTCTTAAACACACTATCCATCTGGGTTTGGATCTAAATGCTGCTTTGCTGATCTGCTCAAACTCACAGGGGTGTGAGACTGCTGATCTGAGCAATAACACACACACACACACACACACACACACACACGGACGTGTCTCATTTTCTCCAGCTCAGCATCTACAGCGTCTCTAACAGAGCAGCAGCTGAGCTCTTCATTCTCTCATTCCCTGAATCAGATGAGTTTGTTATTTTACGTATTTCAGTAATCAGTAATCGTCTCACCTGCTCTCTGGATGGAGTCGGTGTGGATTCGCTCCGGCGTGTCATATTTAGTGTGATAAATGAAACCGTTCTCAATGAACGCCAGATCAATCCCTGCACAACAAGACCGAGAGGACAAACACTTCACACACGGACATGAATGCATTAAAAGACAATTAATATTCAGTATTAATATCAAAATGACACTACTGGATGAAGAACTGAGCTGGATAACGACACTATCGTCATATAACTTTAAATATTATTTAAAATGATATAACCCGACTCAATAAAAGCATCATTGCAGATGAATCTCAGCGTATCAGACTGTGTATCTCATACCAGGAATATTCCCGAAGTCTCTGTAGATGCGGAAGTCGGTGTCTGAGGGAATGACGCCGCTCTGGAAAACCTCCTGACCGACCACTGACGCGAACGGATGGACGGCGGCGCGGACGTACGCCTGAACCAACCACGGGTTCTCCGGACCTGACACACAAACGCACAAAATCAATTTATTCAAACTCACATTTAGAGGCTTAGCAGAATGTTCACGCTGCTCTGTTCCATAATGCAAGTGTATGTAAACAAACAAGTCAACAATCTGCTTAACATCTGCTTTTGTGATGCTCAGTTCAAAACAAACACATCTGGTGTTAGATGAGCAACTTTCAACGTTTTTGACGTTTATAAATTTCCTCTTGTTCATTTGCTGTATCGACAATGTTTAGTTTCAAAACACCTTCTAGTTTACAGAAACTAGATTAGATCCTAGATTAGAATAAGAACAGATTAGAATTAGAATAGGAATAAGAAACTCAAATAATTATAATGATTAAAAATTTAATAATTATTTAAAAAAATATCAGGATTTTAGAAGTTTTAGGAGCTGAATGTTTTCAAAGGTTCCTGCTCTTTTTAACCAATGAATCCATAATAACTTTCTCCGATGTTCCTAATTTACTTTTTTTTTTTGTTTCCATGTTTGCCTAAAAAATATTTCAAAGACGTTATACACACACTGCCGCTCAAAAGTTTGAGATCAGTAAGACTTGTAATGTTTTTTAAAAAAGTCTCTTATGCTCATCAAGGCTGCATTTATTTGATCAAAAATACAGAAAAAAACATTAATATTGCAAAATGTTATTACAATATAAAATAATGTTTTTAAATTTAATCTACATTAAAATATAATTTATTTCTGTGATGCAAATCTGAATTTTCATCAGCTGTTACTCCAGTCTTCAGTGTCACATGATCCTTCAGAAATCATTCTAATATGCTTTTGAGCTAGTAGTGTATAAAAAATATTTTAAAAACTTTTAGGAGTTTTATTATTTTATTTATTTTTTATTATTTTTATTTATTTATTTATTTTTTATTTGTTTATTTTATTAATTAAAAAATAATTTTATTCATTTTATTAATTTCATGACTTTTCCAAGTCTAGAAACTCTTAAAATAAGGATTCCTCATATTTTATTATTTTCCAAAACATTATGAATCATGGTTATTCAAAGACCAAAAAAAGAAAAGAAAAAAAAAAGTAGCTGAGGGTATGCATTCAAAAAATAATTAGGGGCGAATTTGGTTAAATTGGGACACTTTTGCCATTTAGATGACTGGAAAAATGTTATGATCATTTTTACTTATTTTAGTCGATTTTAATGCTTTTTCTTTTTTTTCAAATCATGAGTCATTTTGAGGGTTAAAGGTGGCTTAAAATGATTTGAGAAGTGGTTAGGAACTGATGATTTATAGTGATGTGAAGGTGAGTAAATGAAGACAGGAGTCGGTGAAGTGGCCCTTTAAATCTGGGACTAGTTCTGCCTAGCAACAACCTGCAAGTTTTTAGTTCTGATAGACACAGGTGTAGTGAGCGTTTACCTGTCTGAAACACCACCTCTTTCCCGCCCACTCCTGCCGCCTCCAGGTTCACAAACGCTCGCACCTGCTGAGCCCAGGGATGCTGGGTAATGAAGCCGTGACTGGCCTGAGAGAAAGAAACTGAAGACATCAGCGATCAAACTCAACCTTTACATCTATTGTAAAAACTTATAAAATAAGTGAAACTAAAACTTTGCTAAAAAAATTATCAAAACTATATAGGTATACACTGCCAGTCAAAAGTTTTTGAACAGTAAGATTTTTAATGTTTTTTAAGTAAGTATCTTTTGTTCACCAAGCCTGCATTTAATTGATCCAAAACACAGCAAAAACAGTAAAATTCTGAAATATTTTTACAATTTAAAATATCTGCTTTCTATTTTCATATCTGTTAAAATGTAATTTATTCATGTGATCAAAGCCAAATTTTTAGCATCATTACTCCAGTCCTTAGTGTCACACGATCCTTCAGAAATCATACTAATACGCTGAGTTGCTGCTCAATAAACATTTATTATTATAATTATTAGCAGCAATATTTAAAACAGTTGAGTACATTTTTCTGCATTCTTTGATCAGTATAAAGTTCCAAAGATCAACATTTATCTCAAATAGAAAGATTTTGCAACACTATACCATTCAAAAGCTTGGAGTCAGTACATATATATATATATATACACACATATATACACATACACATACACACACACACATATATATATATATATATATATATATATATATATATATATATATATGTGTGTGTGTGTGTGTGTGTGTGTGTGTGTGTATATACATTTATTTATTCATATATTGGGGAGGAATTATAGAAATTAATACTTTTATCTTTTATTTACTAAGGATGCTTTTAATCGATCAACAGTGATAATAAAGACAATCATAATGTTAGAAAATAATTCTATTTTTAGATAAATGCTCTTCTTCTGAACTTAATGTTTATCAAAGAAACCTGAAAAAAATTTACTCAGCTGTTCTCAACAAAAAAATAATAATAAATGTTTTTTTGAGCAGCATATCAGAATATTAGAATGATTTCTGAAGGATCATGTGACTGGAGTAATGATGCTAAAAATGCAGCTTTAAAATCAGAGGAATAAATTACATTTTAAAATATATTCAAATAAAAAAACTGTCATTTTAAATGGTAAAAATATTTCAAATTTTTACTGTTTTTGCTGTACTTTGAATCAAATAAATGAAAAAAAAAACAACATTAAAAATCTTTAAAAGTCAAAAACTTTTGACTGGTAGTGTATTACATTTTTAATGACAATTAAAGGAAGTAACTACAATTAAAATAAAACAAAAAATATTTAAATTAATTCAAAATGTTAATAAAAACTATATCTCAACAATAGTTAAATAACACTGTGTTGAACATAAAAATCAGTCCTGAATTAATGATGCTGCAAACACAGAGTGAGAATGACAGCATGACCATCTCTGAGGTCAGAGGTCAAAGGTCAGCTGTGGCGTGACCTCTCACCTGTAGGATGTTTTCCTCCGCTCCGTTAAACAGAAAGATGACGCCGTGTTTGAGCGGTGTGGAGAGCTTCGCCAGAGAATGTAAAACCTCCAACATCACGGAGCAGCTGACGGCGTCATCACTGGCTCCTGAAACACAAACACACGCTAGTTTTCAGCATGCACACAAACTTAAAAACACAATTTCAAATTCAAAGAATGTTTGATAATAAAAGTATAAAAATATAAAACCATTACTATGCAGGATGCATAAAGAATAGCTAATACAATGCATGATGCATAATGCATCTGTGTCTGTAAAAGATAATTTAATCCTGGAACAATTTTTCTCATCAATCAAACGTCATCCTAACTCAATCCCGAATCACAAACAGCCAATAAAATCAGTCCAAGCATGACAAAACTACAATGCTGCTGTTAGACGCAAAACTGACTGCGTTTACCACAGTCTATTAGACACTGATGCAACTTTTCCATCATCATCAGCAGATCTTCAGACCAGACTGAGACTCTCACGGGAATCATTACAGTCAGCATGTGAGGATTTACTTATTTTCCCTCAATATCTCAAATCAGTCACTGAGGTTTGTCGTCCTGTGGTCAGTGTGTTTGTGGTGGGAATTTGACTGAGAGCAGCAGTGACGTTCAAGAAAAACTGATCCCAGGCCAGGTAAACGTGCAAATACACAAACACACGCATATCTATTCCTACAGTTGAGTTTCACTTCCTTGTTTTCTAAGGATCAGGATGTCAGAACAAAGGTGACAGTGAAATGAACAGTGCTGTATTACTGTACTGTCATTTCCTGCTGCTTTAGTAATAGAGACTGAATAATGCAAATAATGTAATATGCCCATGCATATACAACCAACATCAAACACAAACACAGTGAAAAATGAGAAAGACGTGAGACACGAGTCAAAGAACACCGACACCAAACACAACGAAACCTTAAACTGCTCGATCTGATCACTGTCACTCCGAACAACAGCAACACAACAAACAGAGACAGACGACACTGATGAAGAAATATGGATTTCCACAGCAGCGTTCAGAGTTCGTGACATCATGTCTAAAAGTATTACCAAATATAATTTCTCAAGAACAAAGAACAGCTTTTTCTAGACTCCCAATCACACAAGATCTCACTAATATCTCGTAGACGGGATTGAGATTAAACAGAAAATCTCCTGCGTCTCAGATGAGAGATCTCAACAATGTCTCATATTGTGCTCAAATACCAAAACCTGTGATCAAAAGTCAGATTTGCTCATTATGAACTCAAACATTTCTCATCAAATGATCTGAGCTGCTCCACATTCATTTTATAGCCCTTTCTGGACAAGAAGTGACCGCTGAGACTAAGGTAAATGTGGTTCTCAATTATGTCTGTTTTAAGTCTCACAAGAGCAACTTCTGAGCAATAACATTTTACTGAGTTTACTCTTTGACTTCATGAAGCTTTGTTTTTCGTTTCAGTTTTTTAGGAGAAACATCTGAGACAAAGTTAAACATGCCGTGGTTCTCGTTTAAGTCTCATTTAAGACTCATAAATTATGAAAGAGCAACGTCTGAGCAGTTACATTTTATTTAGTTATCTCTTTGCTTTCATGATGCTGTTTTTCAGTGCAGATTTTTTTTTTACAAATTTAAATACTTAATGTGATTCTCAATTATGTCTCTTTAATTCTCATAGGTTATTAAAAAAAACAACCTCCAAGAAATAATGTTTTACTGAGTCAACTCATTGACTTCATGACATCTTACGATTTTCAGTGCAGGTTTTTAGGAGAAACATCCAGGAAAAAGTTAAATACTTCATGGTTCTCGTTTAAGTCTCATTTAAGACTCATAAGTTATGAAAGAGCAACTTCTGAGCAGTATTTTATTTAGTTACCTCTTTTTGATTTCCAGTGCAGGTTTTTTAATTAAAAATATCTGAGACACGTAAATACTTCATGCGTTTCTCATTTATATCTCACAGCTATTAAAAAAAATCAACTTCTGAGTGATAACATTGTATTGAATTACACTGTAAAAAATAAAAAACACAATTTGTTGAGTCAGCTTAAAATAATTTGTTACCCTGCTGCCTTAAAATTTTAAGTTCAGTCAACTAAAATAGGTTTAGTCAACTTGAAATGTTAAGTTGTACTAAGTAACAACTTAGATATTTGTGTTTGTTGAACTTCACAGATGGGTAAAATTTTTAGTTGATTCAACTCAAATATCTAAGTTGTCACTTAGTATAATTTAACATTTCAAGTTGAGTAAACTTTTTTTGAGTTGACTGAACTTAAAATTTGAAGGCAGCCAGGTTACAAATTATTTTAAGTTGACTCAACAAATTGTTTTTTACAGCGTAGTTACTCTGATTTCATGAAGCTTTATGGTTTTCATTCCAGGTTTTTTAGGAGAAACTTCTGAGACAAAGATAAATTCTTTGTGGTTCTCATTTAAGACTTTAATTTATTTAGTTAACCTTTGCTTTCATGATGCTGTTTTTTTAGATGTAATTGAGACAAATTTAAGTACTTTATTTGATTCTCAATTATGTCTCATTTAAGTCTCATAGGCTGTAAAAACAAACCTCCAAGAAATAATATTTTACTGAGTCAGCTCTTTGACATCATGACATTTTAAAATTTTCAGTGCAGGTTTTTAGGAGAAAAAGTTAAATACTTTGTGCTTCTCGTTTAAGTCTCATTTAAGACTTAAAAGTTATGAAAGACTTTTAACTTTTGAGCAGTAACCAATCATTTAGGTAACTCTTTGTTTTCATGATGCTGATTTTCAGTGCAGATCCTTTAGAAGTGATTGAGACAAAGTTAAATACTTAACATGATTCTCAATTATGTCTCATTTAAGTCTCATAGGTTGTAAAAACAAACCTCTAAGAAATAATATTTTACTGAGTCAACTCTTTGACTTTATGACGTTTTACGATTTTCAGTCCAGTTTTTTTAGGAGATAGATCTGAGACAAAGGTCACACTTCATGGTAGTCATTTAAGTCTCATTTATGAAAGAGCAACTTCTGAGCAGTATTTTATTTAGTTACCTCTTTTTGATTTCCAGTGCAGGTTTTTTAATTAAAAATATCTGAGACAGGTAAATACTTGATGTGTTTCTCATTTATGTTTCACAGGTATTAAAAAAACAACTTCTGAGTGATAACATTGTATTGAATAAGTTACTCTGATTTCATGAAGCTTTACGGTTTTCATTCCAGGTTTTTTAGAAGAAACGTCTGAGACAAAGATAAATTCTTTGTGGTTTTCATTTAAGTCTCATTTAAGACCATTAATTACGAAAGAACAGCTTTTGAGCAGTAACATTTTATTTAGTAAACCTTTCCTGCTTTTGTGACACTGATTTTCAGAATTTTTATGACAAATATCTGAGACAAACATAAATACTTAATGTGATTCTCAATTACGTCTCATTTACATCTCATAGGTTATAAAAGAGCAATTTCTTAGAAAACTTTTTAACTTCATGAAGCTTCATGATTTTCAGTGCAGGTTTTTTAGGAGAAACACCTGAGACCAAGTTAAAAGCTTTGCAGTTCTCATTTAAGACTCGTAAGTTATAAAAGAGCAATTTTTGAGCAATAATATGTTATTTAGTTAAATATTTGCTTTCATCACACTGATTTTCATTGCTGGTTTTTATGAGAAATATCTGAGACCAATTTAAATACGTAACGTGATTCTCAATTATGTCTCATTTACGTCTCATAGGTTATAAAAGAGCAATTTCTGGGCAATTTCTGAGGTTTTGTAGAGGTAACATCTGAGACAAAGTTAAATAATGTGGTTTAAGTCTCATTTATGACTCCTACGTCACAAAAACAGCAACTTCTGAGCAAAAACATTTTAGCGAATTAACTCTTTTCATTAATGAACCTTTTTATTTAGTCAATCCAGGTTTTTAGAAGAAACACCTGAGACAAAGATAACAATTTAAGGTGGTTCATTATATTGTCTTATTTACGTCTCATTCTCACGTTACGAGAAACATTTGGGACAAAGGTAAAAATTTAATGTGATTCTCAATTATGTCTCATTTAAGTCTCATAAATTATGAAAGAGCAACTTATCTTTTATTACTTTTTACTTAATGACGCTTCAAAGATTTTACTGAAAAAAATTTAGCATGTTGATATTTAAGACATGAAGTTGATATTACATCAAAGCTGAACCTTAAATGAGACGTAACTGAGAACTCCATTAAGTGTCACCAGCACTGAAAGCTTAATTAAGCTGATTTGTGAAGCTTTGATTCAATGTTGCAAATACGTACCCGGGCTGTTTGCCACCGAATCAAAGTGGCAGTTTGCGAGCATGAAGTGCTGCGCCATCGTCTTCGGCTCTAATTTGACTGCGACGTTGGTCACGCGATCATAATAACTGGTGAATCCACCCAGGAAATCGATACTGAAGGATCCGGTGGGCCGCTGGACGTCCACAGTGATAGAGTGAGGACCGGTTTTGCTCTCAGTGCGGATCTGCTCGATCTGATCCAGCAGGTAGTTCACCGTTGTGATCTCATTCTCTGGACTTCCGACGGTCCGTGGCCCGACGCTGGTGATCTGTTCCAAATGCTTCCTGATGCACACAAATGTCATCATAACACAACCTTGATTAGGACAAATGTGCTGCTATGGCTTCTGTACCGCTTTGACTTATTTTATGTTTATTTATTTATCCATAGGTCCATAAGTTGTGTTCTTAATGAGTTCTCTAAGTTAACTGCAGCGAAGAAACCAAATAGAGTTTCAGAGTTCAAGATTATTCTGTTCTATTTAATTCTAAATGCACGAATGAAATGGCACACACATAATTAGCAGAGATTTTTGCAGTAATAAAAAGTGAAAATATCCTTATCACCATAATTTTTCTATTTTTATTTTAATATTTATATAACATTAAATTTATATATATATTTATAATTTACTTATATTATTTTAATAATTAATATCTATTTTAAATATATTGATACTGTATATTTTATATAACAATATAAACTTTATTTGTGAAAATATTTATTAATATTAATATTTTTTAAATATTACATTATCTTTCACTATGTTCCTTTAAACAGATATTTTTGATGTTTTAATCCTCATATTATATTTGAAAACTTAAGTATATCTCTTAAACAAAATGCTTATTTTTTTTTTACCATTGCTTGGAAGATAAACACATTAGTAATCATAAGTCAATTCTAACGTTTTTTTTGCCTTTGTTATACGCAAACAACTATCTTTATTTTTTTTATTCATGCTTAAAACAATAAACAATGTTAATTTTTTGCAACTTACTTAAAAGATCTTCAACCTTCATTTCCTTTTCATTTGATTGTCTTTGTTTGCTGTATGACATGAAAAATAATACTAGTTATAGTGAAATTAACCTCTTACTATCCCCTCAATATTTGAATGTTTTCATGTGTAGTCAAACCCAGTTGATAAAAAAGTCATAAAGCCAGTTAATCCAATAATTTAAAGTTACTTGTTACTGTTGTCATAGTAACACTGTGATAAAATGTATCAGGCCCAACTGACATCAAAAGAACAATAGTAGCATCAGTAACTATAGCAATAACAACAGCAGTAACTACAGTAAACAAACGACTTGAGCAATTTATTTCTAAATATTACAAATTAAACATTTTTTAAAAAATATATAATAAAATACACATAAAGACCTTTAAATGTTACCATTTGTATTGTTAATTATGGGTCCATTAAAGTTTATTATAGACTTTGTTTCACCATAAACAATCAACTACAGTACTTTTTACCATGGCATTATGCTGATTTACCATAGTATTACCATAGTATTCATTAAAGGTGTTCTTGAAGTGTCATGTAAATATCATGGACTATGAACAGCATGTAAACAGCAAAGTACCCTGGTATTCCCGTCTGCACCATGGTAAAGCGTACCTGGCCCGGAGCGCGTTGAAGTGTCCCGGGCTGCTGATGACGAGCTGCTGCAGTGAGATCAGAACCAGCAGCCACAGCAAACACACGAACCCGAGCAGCAGCAGCACAGCGGAACTCTCACCCAGCAGCCCAGCTCGCACTTCCGGCTTGTGCTTGCGCCTCCGGAGTCCGTTGAGCGCGGCCGCCTCATCGCGAGAGTCCGACTGGATCTGCTGCTGCTGGTTCTGTTGGGCTCTGATTCTGCGGACCGTAGAGTCTCTCTCCATCTTTACTGCTGCAGCTGCTGTCAGCGAGAACGGAAGCGGCGGAGGGACAAACTTCAGCGGACACGCGCAGCGCTGCGGTGATGGGAGGGGCCAGAGTCACAAGCCTCGCCCACATCATCAGAAGCACCGCCCACTCGCCTTCATTAGTGCAATACCGCCATCTACTGTGCATTTAATGTGTATTTACATACACTTCATCAATTACATCACTAATTTAATTGCATTTTTTTATTATAATTAGTGCTGTCAAACGATTAATCACATCACAAATAAAAGTTTTTGTTTACATAATATATGTCTGTGTACTGTGTATATTTATACACACACATGCAGGTATATATTTAAGAAAAATATATGTTTATATATTAAAAATATTTATACATAATATCAATTATATGAATATAAATATACATGCAAATACTTGTAAATATTTTCAAAATATATACGTATGTGGGTGTATTTATATATACATAATAAATATACATATATTATGTAAACAAAAACTTTTATTTTGGATGCGATTAATCGCGATTAATCATTTGGCAGCACTAATTATTATAAATTAACATTTAGTTTAACCATTTAATTTAATAATAACCTTTACAAAGTGTTTTATCAATACATTATTAGAAAACACATTACTAGCATTAAATAGACATCAGAATGTCACTTAAAATAGAATTCTAAAAAAATGTATTAGCATATCAGAATATCACGTCCATTAAATAGAACTGAATACATTTTAAATAAATTAAGTATCAGTATTTGTGTTTTATATTTCCTATAATTCATTAAAGCAGTCGTCATCACCTTTTTCCACTAGATGGCACAATTGGATTTTCACTGCGAACTCAAAGGCCTTTAGTTCAGATTAGAGACAGTGTGAAGAGAAACAGTTCTTGAGTACTTGATTAGCCTTTTTCACGCTCTGCGTTCGGAACCCGGAAGCATCGAATAGTTGTGTAAAATAACTTCCGCTGTAGCCTGTATGAATGGCAATGCCCATAGCACGGGATGGTTGTGATTTATTAATGAACAATTCATCATAGATGTTTCATCAAAACATATTAAACACAGTTTCCGATCATTAATCGGGTATGAAGAAACAAGGAAAAATGTTGTCCTGATATTCCGACGCACATTTCATGATTTAAATGGGAGCGCAAAAGCTGCGTATGCACAATACGCACAATACTTCAGAGACAGACCAGCTTATTATTAAAAAAATAAAATAAAATGCAAGAATAGCATACAAACAACACATCACATTAAAGAGTAACAAAATCGGACAAGCCCATCTCATAAAACATTAACCACGATTACGACTGTACAAATTAAACAATGTTAGCATTGCTTTCGTGCACTTTGCTTTTACATACAGTCGTCAGGTATTAGATCAAATTGGAGTTGTTCAAATAAATTTATATTTTTCATCTCAGAGTTATTCTAAGATAACTGGTTATCATCTTAAACGTGACATAGTAGTATCACTGCGCAATAATAAAAACAATGACATTAAAATAAAATTAAAACCATATATACATATATATATATATATATTCCGAGAATTTCTCCAGAAGTAACGTGTGCAGCTGCGGGCAGATTCTCATGGCTGTCACAACACCGACAACACAAACGGATTGTTTACATGTTTTACGTTAAAATGGAAGAATACATATAAGGTAGGGGATCGTCTAAGATTAAATAGATCTGCTATTTAATGTGATGTCTTGTTTATATGCTATTCTTGCATTTTTAAATAAAAAGCTGGTCTGTCTCTGACGTATTGTGCATACGCAGCTTGTGCGCTCCTATTTAAATCATGAAATGTGCCTCGGAATATCAAGACAACATTTTTCCTCGTTTCTATGGAGGGCCAAATTACTCAAAATTAAATAATTAAATAAATGTTGAAATATATAAATAAATCGTTAAATGCATCATTTAATTATTGAAAGCATAAATAAATGTATAAATATTTATTTAAATATTTATTTTATTTAACTTCTTATTTATTTAAATATTTATGTATTTATTTAAATATGTATTTATTTATTTAACTTTTTATTTATTTAAATATTTATTTAAATATTTATTTATTTATTTAAATATGTATTTATTTATTTAACTTTTTATTTATTTAAATATTTATTTATTTACGCATTTATTTCTGCATTTATTTATTGCCTCCACATTTCATTTTGAGATTTGCGGTTGTCGGCACGTCACTCAACAATAGTGGGCATCACCTTTCCAGCTCAATTACTTTGGTCTTTCTAGGCCCTTTCTCATGTTTTTCGCATCACAAACTATAGCTGATAGAGGATGGTACAGTAAAAGATCTGTGGTTGACTCTTGCAGATGAAGTGACATGACATTTGACGCACGAAAGCCATTAGCACACGCCACTATGCTCAGTGGCACAACCGCTGACACTTCCGGTTTTCACTGACATGTATCAGCAGAGAGAGGCATGTGCTACTGACACTCTTACTAAACATGTTAACACATGCACTTAACTGCAGAACGATATTTCATTGATGACGCGTTTCTGTCAAACGTAGGATTAGTTACATTGCGGAACTGATTTGTATGTATTTGCTTGTGTGACATGTGCCGATGGATCGTGTCAGTGTCGCGGCACCTCGACTGACTCTCACTCTGCCGCTGTCAGCCGGAGAATAACGTAGAGTAGACTGTGAAACACACACACACACACACACACACACACACACACACACACACACACACTCAATGCAGAGCGGGATTTCATTGATGTCAAGTTTCGGTTTCTGTCCAGGATTTTCATTACGTCGCGCAGTTAATGTGTACAACATCTTAGGCTTCTTCATGTGTTTAATATTTGTCTTGTCTCCCTTTGTTTACCTGAATGTTTTGACCAATACTTTAATAAAAAAAATCACATTGTTATAAGATGGTTTAATTTCATATTGCATAATTCTATAAAATATTTTTTTAAGTATTAAAGCCATAGATGAGATAGATTGCATGCACGCCGGTAGGTGTCACGTCAGGATCAAAGTTTACAATAACGGACGCGAATGCGGTATTCGTAGTGACCCATGATAGATTGATTCCTTGTGTTTTCTTGTGTTGCCGCGACATACGGTGACATTCCCCGACACTGACACAATCCATCGGCACGTCACACAAGCAAATACATACAAATCAGTTTCGCGATGTAACTAATCCTACATTTGATAGAAACGCGTCATCAATGAAATATCGTTGTGCAGTTAAGTGCATGTGTTAACATGTTCAGTAAGAGTGTCAGTAGCACATGCCTCTCTCTGTTGATACATGTCAGTGAAAACCGGAAGTGTCAGCGGTTGAGCCACTGAGCATAGTGGCGTGTGCTAATGGCTTTCGTGCGTCAGATGTCATGTCATTTCATCTGCAAGAGTCAACGACAAATCTTTTACTGTACTATCCTCTATCAGCTATAGTTTGTGATGCGAAAAACATGAAAAAGGCGCCTGAACTAGAAAGACCAAAGTAATCGAGCTGGAAAGGTGACGCCCACTATTGTTGAGTGACGTGCCGACAACCGCAAACCTCAAAATGAAATGTGGAGGCAATAAATAAATGCAGAAATAAATGCGAAAATAAATAAATAAATAAATAAATAAATATTTAAATAAATAAAAAGTTAAATAAATAAATAATTAAATAAATAAATATTTAAATAAACAAAAAATTAAATAAATATTTATACATTTATTTATGCTTTCAATAATTAAATGATGTGTTTAACGATTTATTTATATATTTCAACATTTATTTAATTATTTAATTTTGAGTAATTTGGCCCTCCATACGTTTCGTCATACCCGATTAATGATAGGAAACTGTGTTTAATGTGTTTTGATGAAACATCTATGATGAATTGTTCATTAATAAATCACAACCATCCCGTGCTATGGGCATTGCCATTCATACAGGCGACAGCGGAAGTTATTTTACACAACTATTCGACGCTTCCGGATTTCGAACGCGGACCGTGAAAAAGGCCCATTGCATAGAATTTAAGCATATTTAAGCATTTGGAACCTTTTTAAGTTTGACAGAGGTTCCTGTTTCGAAGAGCCTGGGAAATCAAACTAACTTAACATTTTCTTATACTAAAAATGTTTAGATTCTATTTACATATTATCTTGGAATATCTGAATGCCATCAGTAAGTAAATAAAATAATAATAATATTATTAATAATAATAATAATAATAATGAAAAATTATTAATATTATTAAATAATAATGAGAAAAGTTTATCAACCTTTTAAACTGAATTTGACTTGATTTGACTGTCAGTAAGTTACTCAGATCTCAGTAAAATAAATAAATAAATAAATAAATAAATAAATAAATAAATAAATAAGTTGATTGCAAAGTAGAGTGACAAAATGTTTCATGGATTTTATTTGAATAACAAAAAAGTATGTAAAGATGCATTTTCATGTGTAAAGTGTGTGAAGGATGCAACTTCAGTTTTTAGTCCAGTGCTGTTACAGTAAATCTCATATTTAAGGTAAAAGTTATATTTAAATAGAAAAATACAATTTAAAATTCAAATAATTACAGAAAACAGCAAGTATGTTACAAAATATAGAGAAGAGTCCTTGTTTTTATAGTTTGAAATGCTGAAATAAAGATGCTGTCAGGAACTGGAGAATTTAGAAGAATCTTCTGAATGTTCTGTGGTTTAAAAAAAAGAAAAAAGAAAAACAAATCATTTCAGCTGTTCAGTATTATTGAAACATGGATTTCATTTAATCTATTCATAATCCTACATCATGTTTGTGACACATCTTCTGTGATTGATGAGAGCAGCTCTTCACAGGTGTGTTTGTATCAGCAGAGACTGGGGATAAAATACACATCTGTTATCTTTATACATTAAATACAGTACATGGACTGATGCTGTAGATCAGCAACAAACACAGACACTAGTAAAACTTAAAAGGAGGTAATATTAAAGTTAATATTTTCCTGCTTAAAATTTGGTCTTATATCTTTAGAGCTGCTTACCAGAGAGTTTGGTTTAGAGAGCAGTGCTCTGCTGAATGTCACATTATAGACGGTCCAACACTTTCACTCTTAGTATGAAATTGGAAAAGAAAACAAATGTAATATTTTGGAAGGGTTTATTATGTTTATTAAAGAGCAGGTTAGACATCATTTATATTCTAATTAATTATGACCTGGATTCTCAACTCCGACCCACTGTGTAAATTATATTTTCAATCTGCTTCATTTCACCTGACCTCTTATTATTTTTTTTTTAGTTATCCTGAAAACCTTGATTATAATCTGGTGTGTTTGATTATGGTTGGAGATAAACTCTGCAGTGGGTCTTCAGGAACAGGGTTCAAGACATATGAATTATGATAGCCTATGTCCTAATTTAAGCTAAAATAACCTTCTGAGTAATTATACATGTCTCAAAGCCCTTACTGAGATAAAAGCTTTGTGAGAACAAACATAAACAGACATAAGGCAAAAAAGCACCTAGTAAAGGTGTAACAAAATGTCTCTAGAACAGACCTATGGCAAAAAGTAAATGTGTGTGTGTGTGTGTGTGTGTGTGTGTGTGTGTGTGAGAGAGAGAGAGAGAGACAGATTTTCTCCCGTGTGATCATCGGGAAAATATGGCGTTTGCAGGCATCGGCTTTTGATTTCAAATTCATCATTAATAAAGTGCACCGTCAAACTCAAGTAAGGCTCCGATGTTCTGCTTGACCACATATCTGAAGTAGTTGCGTAGTATTTCACGTCCTTTAACTCCAATTCGACACTGGCTTTGCATTTGGAATACATTTCAGGGATGGCGACTCTTGAAAAATAACTTCGCGATGGCAGTTGGTATCTCTTATCAAGAGTCTGTATTAGGAACGCTCATTTTAACCGGTAAACCGTTAGCCGACAGAAAGAATTTTGACCGGTTAATATAATCATTTAAACGGTTTAAAAGGCCATTAAATTTTTTTCAGTAATTTATCAAAATATTTTAAAACGTTTGCATTTTTGAGAGGAAAAAAAAAAGAAAAATCACGTAGGCCTACAACATTAATTATCATTACATTCAGAAACAGGCCTGAGGCCGACGCGAAATGTTTACAAACACTACAAACATAGGCTAGGCTATTTTAGTTCCCCTCACTCCACAAAAAATCAATTCTTGAATACTTTTTTTTCGATTCTAAATAAATTAAATCAATCTGAATACTTTCAATTTAACTTGTACTTTACTGTGTACTTTACTGTGACGCTGCCTCAGGTGTTGAAATAGGTTTGTTGTGTTACCCTGTTTCGCTGCAACAGCAGACTGACAGGTCTTACAAATTACCTGGCTCTGTGATACATCATTTTTCCTGTATCCAAAGTAATCCCACACCACAGATGTTAACTTTTTTGGGCAGCCTATTTGTCGTTAAGCTTAGTCTCCTGTTCTCGCGCTCTGTTTAGGCGCGCTGCGTTGTGATTGGTTCAAATAGCATACTGCGGGAAAAGTCGGGAGCGCGCAAAAAATCGTGCTGTAAGGCGATTTAGAAATCGCGCATATTCACATCGCGATTTCGATACGATTTCAGTTAATCGCACAACCCTAATCCCTTCCTCATTTATTTTATGAATATATGTAAAATATTATCTTGTTTGTGAACTATGATGCTGACACTTCTATCCTTCATTGGAATTACCACTACAGCAGACTCCAGTCAAGTTTCTGCATGAGCAAGATAGAGACAAGAACATCCCAAAATCAACACATCTGCTGTGCTGAAATTATTATTGACCTTGTTATTTAGACATTACAATCAAATTAAAAACATTTAACACCAAACTAAAAATCTGATGTAAAACATATTTGCAAAGTACGGTGGCCGAGAGAGCTCAACGCGCTGAAACTTAAGAAAACCCTTGCAAACAGAAAAAAAACGACGTCAAATCAAGAAAACATCTTCATCAGTTTGACAACACAGGCGCTGCAAATCCTCGCAACGCAAACACAAATACTGAAACGCGCTGCAAATAGCACGGACCACAACAGAAATGTTTCAGGGGGACCTCAAAAAAGTGACGAACCCAGCTGGGACCTAAATTTTGACCTGATTTTAACCATTAATGAAGCATTGTAGATTTTTTTCGTGAACTGTGAACGTTGTATTTATTGGCATATATTTATTTATATATATATCTATTTGCAATTAAGTTAATAACGTTTCACAGATAAGTGTGTAATACGTCAGATTAGTCTAATAATATCCAAAAGACCAATGAATCGTATGATCAGGATGTTAAAATAAACAACAACAAAAAAAAAAGCCTCACCTTTTAGTTCACCGACAACACCTCTACTCTGACCAAAAGCCACTGATCAAATAATCAGGTCCCAGCTGGGCTCGTCACTTTTTGAGGTCCCCCCTGAAATTTCCATTGTGTTTCCGTATTTGTGTTTGCGTTGCGAGGATTTGCAGCGTCTGTGTTGTCAAACTGATGAAGATGTTTTCTTAATTTGTTGTCGTTTTTTTTTATTTGCATGTGTTTTCTTAAGTTGCAGCGCGTTGAGCTCTCTTGGCCAAAACAATACACATTTACAGCACAAATATTTGCATGTAGAACTTTTACATTATCATAAAAAAACACAAATTTTAGAGGTGAGAATAAAATAAATAAAATAAAATAAAATAAAATAGAAATTAATGATACTGAAAATATAATTTTTCATGCAAATGACCACCAGGTGGCGAAACTAGATAATCACTGCAAACTCAAAAGCCTTTAGTTCAGAGACAGCATGATGATGATGATGCTGCTGCTGCTGCTGATGATGATTGTGATAATAAGAGATTATGTTATATGATATTATAATATATTATCTGATATGAAGATGGATGAAAATCATCATGTCACACAAACCATAAAGTGACTCTAATCATTCTTAAGTTAAGTATTCTATCAGTCTAGTATTACTACTATATATATATATATATATATATATATATATATATATATATATATATATATATATATATCATCAGAAATACAGAAAGAACTATAATATTGTGAAACTTACTATTATTATTATTATTTAATTTTACTTTTTTTTTTTTTTTTTTTTAAATAATGCTTTTCTATTTTCTGTACAGCTTGATGGGCATAAGAAACTTCTTTCAAACTATAATGTGTCCAAAATTTTGACTGGTACTATACATGTTAATCAATTACGTTAACATTATGTTAATCAAACTAAAACAAAAGTAATCTCTTTATTGTTTGTTGAGGATGTTATTATAGCTGTGACATTATTATTATTATTATTATTATTATTATTATTATTATTATTATTATTATTATTATTATACAGTCATTTTTTTCAGTAATTTATTCACAGTTCCTGAATACCACTTAATTCCCTCTTCATTTCTGAATATCCCCTCCCATTCAGATATTAACTACAGATATTGTCATATTATTATTATTAATATGATATTATGTGTTGTATTGCAACCTTAAATATGCACTTTAGCCTACACAAATCAAGTGTCTGAATCGTTCCCTATCCCCTATATAGTGTACTACGTGCCATTTACTGTACAGAAAATACTAATTCTGTGAACAAATGACCGATTTCAGCTGCAGCTTCAGCATCTATTTACAGGAGGGTAGGATGTTTACATTTTTTTAATTACTTGATTAGTATTTTGACAATCGAGTGGTACATTTTTTAAAACTTAGTACTAATCTTACAGCAGATGATCAAAAACTCATTTTTTCAATCATTTCAGCATATTTTCCACTTATCAATAGTCAGTACACAAAACCCCAAAGTATCCTTTTCATTAGTCTAAGTGTTTCATCCGTATATTATAAGCGTCACAAGGAATAACTGTCAGTTTTATAATGACTGCTTTCCTGAAATAAGGAAATAAAGATCACACTGGTAAAAAGGTTCCCAAATCCCAAGTGTTTTGCTGCTCTAATGTCACTGTATTATTTTAAATAAAGCACTTTCAGTCATGATGTGTGAGCAGTGTCAGTTTGTAAATTGTCTTTTAAGCCACTGTAACATAAAATTATGTAATAAATTGTGTGTATTAACAGTATGATGGGATTTTGTCACAAATCCATTTTGCTCAAATGAGACCAGATTCACAAAGGTTCTTCAGTTAACCTGCCCCTTTCTGAACAGACATAAAAGAAACGAAAGCATCGTTTTTTTCATTCTGTTCCTGTTCCTGACACACGATGGATCTGCACATCTCTGTTGTCCTTCTTGTCATTTTTCTCACTGGAGGTACAAAAAACAGCAAGTATTGAATACTGTATTATCTGGTATATATAGAGGGGTCACTAAATGTCTGTCTCTGTGTTTAAGGACACTCTATCAAGTGTTACTCATGCCCGCTTAATCTGACGGGTTCCTGTGATGCCAAAGTGGAGACGTGTGGAGATGGACTTTCCAAATGTGCAAGCATGACGGGAGAACAATACGTTGGTAAGTCCAGTATGATGTGGAAATCTACAGTCATAGTTTACTAGAAATGATAATACACAGTACAAGTATGTTCAACTCATTACAATTGCAATTATGTGTTGCAAGAGGAATATTAAATCACTCTCCTATTACTGTATATGGAGATTTATGTAGTTTTTTTTCTTATTTGCAGATTCCACTAAGAGAAATGCCACAATTATACATGTACTTAAACAGTGTGCAAGTACATGTGAACCTGGAATCCTACAACCTGTCAACCTGACAGACAAGATTGGATTGACAGTAACTCTCCACTGCTGTGGCACTGATCTCTGCAATGCAGCAGGTATTGTGCTTTATATGATCATGTGCTAATTTACATTTGCATGTTTT
The DNA here is from genome assembly GCA_036247105.1 of Cirrhinus mrigala. Lineage (NCBI taxonomy): Eukaryota > Metazoa > Chordata > Actinopteri > Cypriniformes > Cyprinidae > Cirrhinus > Cirrhinus mrigala. The sequence continues at coordinate 31,716,789 of CM070027.1, forward strand.
TCCCCCTCAATGTCTACTACAATAATATAAAGACTGTTCATAAAAAGCTAAATATTACATTTCAACAGTGAAAAGTCAAGTGCTCTCCTTTTTGTACAGAACTGATTGATTTAAAGTCAACACAAATTTAAATACTATGAGTAATAGCATTAATTAACAGCATTTTCCTTATTCTGTTGATCAGATGGTGTGTATAAGGGAACCTTCTTCCTGCTGTTGTCTTCTCTGCTCTTCTACTTCCTGTTTCAGTGAATCAGATTCAACAGCTGCAGCAGAAACTGAATGTCACACATGTTTCTATTCTTCAATAAATAAATAAAGCTTGTCAATCATGAAAATGTGTTTCTGGTTGTTCAATATAGCAAGGTTAACCAAACAAAGTATTGAAATGCTTAAATTCAATTTAACTATAAACAACAACAAGACAACTCACAGTTGTCGTCATCTGTTTTTGGAGTGATTGCAATGTATTCTAAATATAAACTTGTTCTGTCCATCAGCATAATTTCTGGACACAGCATTGTTTATTATGAGTTACTGGAGCTGACTATCAAAATAGCTACAAAAGTAAAAGCAAAAAAGTTTGTATATAAAAAAGTGCAAACAGAATAGAATATGTTTTAAAAAGATGTGTGTGTACATGAATGGCATGAATTGAATGGCAAATTCTTTAAGGTATTTTAAAAATACCAGCACTTCATGTAACAAAAACAAATAAAGTAACAATCTGATTGTGTATCTTCAGCAGGATTCTTTACTGATTCAATTCCAAGTATGGTTCAGGACCACCAACAAGTTGACAACTTTTAAATGTGTATTCGGACAACGGACAATGTAAAAAACAAACACAAACAAACAAACAAGAATATCAATGTTAACTGAATGTTAATTAAACCGTTAGTGTTTTCTATCTCAAGCCTTTGCGTTCAGTCAATAAAGATCCAATGTAGTTCTTAATTTGTTTTAGAAAGGAAAAAATCCGTTCGATTAATAGACTCCGGCGTCATGGCCATTACCACTTCGGAAGTGCTTCATTTGTCTAATCATAAGGACCTAGAGTGACAACCACAACTCAAGACATCGTGTAGATGATTTATTTTAAGACATTCGTCATGTTTCCGTCCTGTTTGTTGAGCTAGTTTCTCACGCACCTCACCCCAAACCTTCCACTGCAAGTTCCAAAGTCATTTTTAAACTAATAACAGAGGCTTGCAGTTATTAATGCAGTCTAAAGCAGTTATGAGAGTGAGAGAGAGAGAGAGAGAGAGAGAGAGAGAGAGAGAGAGAGAGAGGATACCTGCATCTGTGCGTCTTTCAGCAGTGTCCAACAGCGTCTACCAGAGATTGGAAGTAACGAAGTACAAATACTTAAGTAGATTTTTCTGGTACAAATTTTCAGCCAAAGCTGCATTAGCAAACAAACTAGCTAACTAACTGACTTGCAATTGAAGCCCTGAACAGGACAGTTTTGTCTCTCTGTTCCACCTGGTCACGTCATTCTCGAGTGTCGCATCCGCGGAGCGTGCGGAGGCGAATATCGCGCTGCCAGTCAAGACTAAGCAATTCATGATTTGTTAGAGTTTTATTACTGAATGGTGAATTCGAAAATAATCACTTTATTACATTCGGCAGGCAACAACAACAACATAAAAAAAGTAAGGAATTGTCCCGGTTCTCCCGATGGCCGGTCCGCCCTTGCTCATATAGAACAGTAATGTGGTTAACAGACCTGGAACTACTTGAGCCCTGCAGTACTATCTGAAAAATAACATTTCAACTAATATTAGAGTGCACTGTATTTATAGTAAAACCATCAACATAAAAAAAAAAGAAATAATAAATAAATGAATGAATAAATAAACTTTTCTTTTGTGGGTGTAACTGGGTAATAGCAAACCACTTCTCTCTACTACAGCACTGGTTATCTTTAACATTTTGTGAAGAGTATTATTTATTTTTATTTTTGAGCAGTGATGTTGTGTACAATAATGAAACTGAAAGATATTCATTGCACAATAAGGAGCTTGATAAGGAGCTTTATTTTTATAAGAATTATTTTGTATTTTATCTGAAATGTCATATATTCTTTCTTCTGCTGAGTTCATGTTATCTGATATACAGATACATTTACATTTAATCATTAAAAAGATGCTTTTATCCAAAGAGACTTACAACTGAGGACAATAGAACCAATCAAAACTGACAAAAGAGCAACAATATGCAAGTGTTGTGACAATGGTTAGCCTAATGCAGTACATGTAACAAGTTTTTAAACATTAATTAATTAATTAATTAATTAATAAACAAAATAAAAAGTAGATAGAAAAGAGATCAATGTACATCGGAGTAAATGAGACATGGGCATTAAAAAGTTAATTTAAACAAACCTAGAGCTGCAAGGAAATGACATAATGACAAGAGCAATCTCAAAGCCTTATTACTGAACATCACAGACAACAGACAAGACATATATCTGTTTTTATTTTAATTAAATGACCTTCACACTTCTAAGATCCACCAAAAAACATCAGAAAATAAACTATTTATGATTATTGATTTAAACCCCTCTGGTGCTCTTCGGTCACTTCTGACCGAAAATTTTTCTGTTTTAAAATTTTAAAAATCACAGCTTCATCGGAATGGTATGAAACTCTGTGACTTTTATGCCATTTGGAATGTCAACACAAAAAAAAATTGAGGGCATGATTCAAGCAGGCTAAGTGGTCGTAAAAAAAATAGTCACACTTGTACTCTTCGGTCTAAAATGACCGACCATAGGAAATGAATGGGAAATCGACAAAAATACAAATATTCAGAGAATTTTTGTGTGTACAATCTACAAATCCTCCACAATGCTGAAAAAAAGTACACAGCAGTGAAGGGGTGACACTCTAAAACACACCCATTCATAAACACACCCATTCACACACACACACACACACACACACACACACACATTATATACACACCTCTCTTCGGTCACTTTTGACCGAAACATTTTCGGTTTTGAATTTTTCAAAAAATCACAGCTTCATCAGAACGGTACCAAATTCAGTGACTTTTATGGCATTTGGAATGTGAACACACATAAAAAATGAGGGCACGATTCCAAAAAAAAAAAAAAAAACAACTTGTGCTCTTTGGTCTAAAATGACCGACCACAGGAAATGAATGGGAAATCGACAAAAATACAAATATTCAGAGAATTTTTGTGTGTACAATCTACAATTCCTCCACAATGCTGAAAAAAAGTACACAGCAGTGAAGGGGTGACACTCTAAAACACACCCATTCATAAACACACCCATTCACACACACACACACACACACACACACACACACACATTATATACACACCTCTCTTCGGTCACTTTTGACCGAAACATTTTCGGTTTTGAATTTTTCAAAAAATCACAGCTTCATCAGAACGGTACCAAATTCAGTGACTTTTATGGCATTTGGAATGTGAACACACATAAAAAATGAGGGCACGATTCCAAAAAAAACAAAAAAAACAACTTGTGCTCTTTGGTCAAAAATGACCGACCACAGGAAATGAATGGGAAAACGACAAAAATGCAAAAATTTAGAGAATTTTTCTGTCTCTTTCTCACACATCCACACACACGCACAAATGAACTGTAACACAGCAAAGTGAGAATATGTAAAATAAAAAAAATATATATAAAAAAATTACATATCCAGAGTGCAAAAGACACACACTCTCTTGCATATACAAATTCAGAGAGTATCTATGTATACAATCTACAAATCAGCTGCAACGCTGAAAAAAGTGAAGGGGTGACACTGATGTAGACACATCCACTCACACACAGACGTGCACACACACACACACACACACACACACACACCTATGAACTACGGTGTCTATAAACAGAGCAGAGTTTTGAGAATATGTAAAATCCATTCAATAACTCAGTCATAATTCAGCGAAAGCTCACAACAGTGAAGGGGTGTTACTCTAAAACATACACATTCATAAACACACACACACACACACACACCTATGAACTGTGCATTTGGAAGCTCGGGCTTGTTCCATTACATTGTTTCGAGCGTTTTTTTCCTTTTTTTGAAGAAGCTTTGTGTCAACAGCATAAGAAGTAAAAAAAAAAATAATAATAATAATAGTCACATGGCGATATGTTCCTGAAGGTCATGCATCGTTTGTTTCACAACTTGCTTACCCAGGTTTCTCTCATGTCCATGGACTGTACATTTACCCATTTTTCTCAAATATCTCAGACGAGTGACAGCTTGTCATTTTGATTTCTTGCAGCTCTTGTTCTTGTCATCAAATCTCACAACCCTTGACTGTGTGTGGAATGTTTTCTGTCTCTCTCACACATCCACACACACAAATGAACTGTAACACAGCAAATTTTGAGAATATGTAAAATATAAAATTTTTTTAAAAAAAAATACATATCTAGAGTGCAAAAGACATAAAGTGTTAAAAAGGAATTAATTGTATTTTTTTTTTGTACAAATTCTGAATTAAAAAATGGGTAACAAATACTTCCTTGTGTTCTCTTTCTAACACAATGTTTAGGTTTGACTGTAATCATAATACAAAAAATTAACACTTCAAATCATATTTATAACAAAAAACTATCCCAAACTGGATAAGAAATAGTCTTTGAGATTATTTAAATGTATGTTCAGCTATTCCACCTAATAAAAATGCTGAATCAATTGTCTAAAAACAACTAGGCAATTCACAAGCTGCTCTGTAGAGAACTATACAGGCATCAAGTTACACCTGTCATTACAGATGTTTTTCTCGTTTTTTACAACCAGATGGCGCTAATCTGCCTTCAAAAATTAGTGTTGAATGGCTGAGTCTCTATTTTAACCTGAAATACTGCATTAATTAAAAAATAATAATTTAAAAAAAATAAATAAAATTTTAATTATTCTCAATGGCAAAAAAATGGATATTAATTACAGCATAAATATTAATTATTACCACAAAACCCTCTCAAAATGCAAAATAAAAAAGAAAAAATATTATTAAACAAAAATGAATTTGAATGGTTTTACTGAAAAAAATTACAAGATGCGTTACAGGTGTCCGGTCACTTCTGACCGCGAAGAGCACAAGTGTGACTCCGAAACGAAGAGCACCAGAGGGTTAAAAGCACTGACAGTGGAGATGCAATTGCACATTTATATAAAGTTCTTGACCTGACATGACATATTTTACACATGACATTTATAGCTCAGTCTGATGACTAACCTCAAATCATTATAATGTGTTAAATACACATTCTATTTTAAATAACATTTTCACAACATTGTATACTAATATTGTAAGTGTTTTTCAGTATCACTGTCAAGTTCAGATTTATGTATGTGAAGAAATTTAGACATTTCTAAAATAAGCAGTGCAATATTCCTCTTTATCCAGTTAGATTTGGGCCCGTATTCACAAAACATATCTCACCAGTAAGAGCTCTCCTAAGTAGCAGTAAAAGTTTTTAGCTGAGTTTTCTCTTAAACCTATTCACAAAGCTGCTTAGACTTTCCTTTTACTAAGGAACAGAGAGACGTCTTAAGCTCAGAGTAAGGCTGTGGTTCACCTCATTGCTATGGATGATGTCAGCATTACTAACTATGCACACCGTGAAAATGAGGTTTAAAAATAAAAATGTTGCCACATTCAAATAAAGATTTTAAGATGCAGTAATTAAACAAGTATATGTTCAGCTAATTGTCAGCCTCTTACATGTGTGCTTCTTGTAAACAGCAGATATGCATGTAATCATGGCTGATAGTAAGACATGCAAACGTAAAAGAAAACCAAACTGGATGTAAGAACAGCACTTCTTACCCAATTTGTTAATCTTGTTAAAACAAAGATATAATCAAAGGAAAATCTGAAGTTGGGGTAACCTCCAAAACCAAAAAAAGATGCGTGGGAAAACACGTGTGCAAATGAATGCAGCGTGTTTCTAAAACATTTACACTCCGAGGCAGATTGCCTGTGTTCTGACACCATTTGTGGTTTGGTCTTAGTAGAAGCCCTCTTACATTTGACAGATTTAGGAGCTAGTTTTAGCACTAAAATGCCTAAATTTAGTCACACCCATTATTTTTAAGATTTTCTCCAAAATTGGCAAGTTATGAGCTACTTGTAGCCTTAAGATGTTTTGTGAAGACAGGCCCTGAGCTCCTGTGATACAGTGCTGTGTGGCCCTCTACAGGTGATCATCAGAATAACAGCATTAAATATAATTCACAGCGACAGGAATGAAGGATATTTAAAACACACACGTTGGTTTTTGTGAATAGTGGGCACTTTCCATAGACTTCTATTGTTTTTATACTGACCAAACAATATTTTTATCCCCTAGTAAATCATTGTGTACATTGTAATTATTCTCTTGTTGAGTTTTGGTGGATGTGATCTGTAGTTTGAGTCCATTCACTGTATATACAGGATCAGTTATGACCAGTTTGAGATGCAAATGTAATACACAGAACAAAAACTAAACACACTACAAAAAAGCTGAACAAATGCACAAAATGTTTTCATTTTTGAAATGTTTTATTTTCTTTTTGTTGAGTTCATGTTATATATGTTTACAGGATCTGAATCTACAGCATCAGTTCAGACGCTGTATTTACAGATTATACTTTAGGTTTATAACAAATTTTCTTCATTTGCAGTGTCTCTTGATCCAGACTGAGCTGTAAACTCTTGTCTTCTATTACTGTTCTACTTCGAGGAAGGCCCCGGCTGAAGGACCTCTGCCTGAGACAGGTCAAGTTTTTGGGCGCTGGAAGGTCACGAAGAGGTGAGGTGCATTTATTTTAGTATCTGCGCCCCCATACACTCATGACGCGGTCCGACAGTTGTGCCGTTTATTATAGGGAACCCTAGTGTCGTACACTCGACACAACAGTGAACGACAGAAAGGGAACGTTTCGGTTACGTATGGTAACCCTCGTTGCCTGATGGAGGGAACGGAGACGTCGTGTCCCACAACTCCGGACTCCCTCTGAGTGGGTTGAGACGCTTTGCGACTCCTCAGACCAGATCGAGTGAGCAGATGCCACGCTGGCCTATTTATACCCAGATCTCCAGACCGTGGCCAGCTGTGAAAATTCTGCGCACCCAATTCATTGGCCTTTTCTCAATGCCGTCAGAGGTGTTTGGGCTCCAAAGAGCGACCCCTAGTGTCATACACTCGACACAACGTCTCCGTTCCCTCCATCAGGGAACGAGGGTTACCCTACGTAACCGAGACGTTTTTACTGCATGCTTTCTAGTATATTGATGTTTGATATGGATTGATATATGGATAGATATGGATTTTCCAAATGTAAAAGCACAACGGGAAAACAAAAGTCCAGTATGATGTGGAAATCTACAGTCATTATTAAAAATAATAATATGCAGTACAAGTATGTTCATCTCATGACATTTTTCTTATTTGCAGGTTCAGCTAAGTTAACTGTCACAAGTAAACAGTGTGCAAGTATTTGCATGTTTTCCCCCCTCAATGACTACTACAATAATATAAATATATAATATAAATAATAATATATGTTCATAAAAAGCTATATATATATATATATATATATATATATATATATATATATATATATATATATATATAATATAATATAATATGTTCATAAAAAGCTAAATATTAAATTTCTGTAGTTAAAAGTCAAGTGCTCTCCTTTTTGTACAGAACTGATTGATTGAGAGTCAATACAAATTTAAATACTATTACTATTAGCATTAATTAACAGCATTTTCCTTTTTCTGTTGATCAGATGGTGTGTATAAGGGAACCTTCTTCCTGCTGTTGTCTTCTCTGCTCTTCTACTTCCTGTTTCAGTGAATCAGATTCAACAGCTGCAGCAGAAACTGAATGTCACACATGTTTCTATTCTTCAATAATTAAATAAAGCTTGTCATTAATTAAAATGTGTTTTTGGTTGTTCAACTAGCAAGGTTAACCAATCAAAGTACTGAAATGCTTAAATTCAATTTAACTATAAACAACAAGACAACTTACAAGATAAGCATGTTCATTTGATACTCAAGTGATTCTTACACAACCACAGGCACACATCACACATGCCGTACACACACACACACACACACACACACTCCAAACATAACTGACATAACAGAAGTATGTGTTCTGAGAAATCATGTGTTTGTGACAAATTTGTATTGGTAATGTTTCAGACAGCAGTATTATCTCTACTGCCTCACTTGAGCCAAAATGAATTGAAATGACTCAAAATAATGATCTGAAATTAAGACGCAAAGTACGATTAGTGACTCCTCAGTTTAATAAGATTAAAGCTGCACCGTTTGGCCTGAGATCATCATAACACCTATAGTGATCACTGAAGATCTGAGGAATGATTCGAAAAGGAGGTGATATTAATACAAATATCCAGCCAAAAAAAAAAAAAAAAAAAAAAAGAGAGAAGAAATGGCAGCACTTTACAATAAAGTCCCATTAGTTAACATTAGATAATGCTTTAAATAAATCTTTGTTAATGTCAGTTATTAAAAATACGACTGATCGTAGTTTGTGTAAGCTCAGGTCCATTAAATAATATTTACAGATACAACTTTTGATTTTAATAATGCAAATGTCAAAATTAACATTAAATAAGATTAATAAATGTAATAAATAATGTCAAAAAACTGAATATTACTGTAAAGTGAAATAAGAAATGAAGAGACAATAAATAAAAGATATGATAAACATGCTTACTGTAGTATTAAATTTATTTCTAAAGCAAAGTTCATATAAAAATATTCAAAAACATAATTATAAATATAATCAACATATATATTTTGCATGTATATTATAAAGTAAATGCTGTTCAAATGTGTCTTTAACTCAGAAACAACAAGCCGAAATGGAACATAAAATGCACCAGGACTACAAGAAGAAAATCACAGTTCTTCTAACCAACACTCAGTTTGTCACAGCAGTTAATTTCTCATCAAAAATGCACAAAAAATTTTTTTCCAAAACAAATGTTATATGACTATTGATTTTACACAAATGTAGGGTAAAGGCCAGCTGACATAAGTTAGATTTTTAACTTAACAAACTTTTACCACAGTGATGTTTCTCTATCAGTATATAATTGTCACGACCGGGACTTGAACCCAAAATGTGTTGTTAGAAGCTCAGAGCGTTAACCCCTATACTATGGAACATCATGGACCCAAATTTGCAGAGAGTCACTAGAGGCAGGATTTGAGGAAAACAATCAGTCTTTACTTAATGTGCTTTCTTGGATATACACAACAAATCAAGCATCAAAAGCTGGACTGAGGAAGGTACAAATCCCAAAATACATGCAGACAATATCCAGTAACAAAGAATAGTTCTCAAACATGCTGGTCAAGATCTGGGATAAAAGTCCCTCTAAATAATCCAAGCATGGATTCCAAGAGAACATGCAATAATCAAATGGTGTCAGACAGGAGAACTTCAAGACTGAGCGAAGTTACAAACTTGATACAGGTCTTAAATACACTCACACACACACTCTAACAAGCCAAGCACAGATGATATCACTGAGCTAATTATAGACAGGAAATCTGGAGGATGTTGTGGGAGGCCTTGTGCTCTTGATTTCCCTCTGCTGGACAGACGGTGGTGTGACAATAATATTTAGTCATATTTGTTCTGTATTTATACATTTGAACACCATTATACCCTATATCCATATGCTTCATCTCATAATAAAGGCACACTACATTGTCAAATGCATGTAAACACCTGACCACTCATGTTCCTGTGTCTGCTTAATGTTTATATTAAAGCAGCACCACACGTGTTTATAGTAGGGAGTTGATTCTCCCTTTGCTGTTAACAGCTTCCAGTCATCTAAGGTTTTCCAGTAGATGAGGTCTGAGCTTTAAAGGTTTATAATGTAAACATGTCCTAATGTGCTAACAAACTAATTTTTGCATTTTGTATGCATACTAGATTTTAGATTTTTTTATTTTACCTTACACAATAAATTAATATATTAATATTAATATATTATTAAAAAACTTACTTACTTTTCTATGTAAAATGATTCCTTTGGTAATCTGCCGATCCGTTAATAATGTAAATATGCTTTTGGTTGTTCATCTGGTATGGTAAACCAATCAAAGGTTTGAATTGCTTCAATATGACTATAACCCACAACTGCTAATATGCACATTACAATATTTACAATACATTAAGTATTCAGTGAGACAACTGTCCTGAGATGACTCACAAAATAAAAGTTAATTTTCTTACTCAGTGATACCCACACAACAGACAGACTTCACATATAGACCTAATATAGTCTGTATGTATGTAAACACCTGAACCAGCATTCTTTTGACTTATTGAAGTTCTGTACACGTGTGATAACATGAACTCATCCTTACTGCATATTTAGGTGCATCCAACCTGAGCAAGTGTATCACAATAATTTCTGGACCCAAGAAATGACAAAAATGTATTTTCTTTTTTTTCTTTTTGTGTTTCTGGGTTAGTGGTTTGTGTGTGAACTGTTAAAATGGGTTATTTAAATTAACTGATTTTTCTTTTCTTTTTTTTTTTAAATCAGCATTTTGTTTTGCATGTAAATAAATGTGACCCTGTACCACATAACCAGTCATAAGGGTCCATTTTTAGAGATTCATACATCATCAAAGCTAAATAATTAAGCTTTTTATTGATGTATGGTTTGTTAGGATAGGACAATATTTAGCCGAGATACAGCTATTTGAAAATCTGGAATCTGAGGGTGCAAAAATAAATCAGTAAATAAATAAAATAAAATAAAATATTGAGAAAGTTGCCTTTAAAGTTGTCCAAATGAAGTTCTTGGCAATGCATATTAATAATCAAAAATGAAGTTTTGATATATTTACAGTAGGAAATGTACAAAATATCTTTATGCAACATGATCTTTACATAATATTCTAATGAATTGTGGCATCATTTTAAGAAAAAATTATAATTTTGACCAAACCAATGTATTTTTGGCTCTTGCTACAAATTTACCCAAGCTATTTAAGACTGGTTTTGTGGTCCAGGGTTACAAATATACAGACAAAAATGTAAAGAAAAAGTAAGACTTAATAAGGCATTAACATTAGTTGAGCAATACATTTGCTGCAGAACTGATTAATCTTTGTTAATGTTAGTTAATAAAAATACAAACGATTAGTTCACTTTAGCTCAAGTCAGTTAAATAACAATAACACATACAACTTTACATTTTAGTAAAATATTAGTATATCCTAAAATTAACATTAACAATAAGATTAATAAATGCTTTTGATGTATTTTTCATTGTACATTCATGTTTACAAATGTAGTTAACTAACTGAACCTTACTGTAAAGGGGTACCAAATAAATAAGTAAAGATATAATAGATGAGCTTCTTACTGTATTATTAGTTATTTTTGAAACAATGTCCAGAAATTCATAGTAACCCAGAAACTATGTAAACCACAAATGGAAATGCGTTAAAAAAAAAAATTAAATTAGAAAATTAAAAAGCTAAAGACCAGTGCCACCTGAATTGCTGTACGGCTGACAGAATATAAATATGCATACACTAATATACAGCTACACCACACTGTACTGAAAGCAAAACACACGAGATCTTTGAGTGTAAAAGTGATTACACAGAAAATGACACATCGTCCACTTAAGTGGTCATTTTCAATAAGAAATATTAAAAATATTCAATATGCGGAAATGGTAGTCAAAAATCATCATTTTAGTAAATGTTTGTGCCCCATCTACAGGTGAAGAGGGTAAATGTGATCAATCTGTAAGCACAACTCGAGACCACAAGAGGGAGCTGATGGTGCAGATAAGTTTGCTAGGGCATCATTTTGTTTGTTTAAAATAAAACATCAACATAATCTTCTTTCTGCGTGTGAAGGTTCATTTACTCACCCTCATGTCTTCCCAAAGCTGAATGATTTTCTTCTGGTAGATTAGACTACTGTTCTTCTTGTTGCATCTGTTTAAAGGGAAATAATAATAATCATGACATTATTTAGATTTTTTAATGATTTTTATGGTTATATAATACAGTTGCTATTATATTAATTTATTAAACTGGGGTGTTTGGGGTATGTATTTTGCAAGCTACAGATTTACAGGTGGTCTGTGACTGTATAATAATGCTTTTGGCCATTAAGAAATACATCCATTTCTGTGTCCAGCAAAAAGTGTTTTTAAATCAAATTCTTAACATTGCAGGTTGATCAATTATATCATACAGGACCCAGAGAGTATGTAGATTAAACTGTTTTTTCCTGCTCAAAATAAAACTCTTCTTGCATAGGGACTGTTTTCCATACAGAACTGAGAAATGAGACAAATAAAGAAGAAACTGATATCAGTGATTGAACAACTGGAAATTGAACATATCATCACAAACTTATTCAGCATTTAAGGACATCTTACATGGTAAATGTATTTTTCTGTTGTGTGAAACTGACAGTGTTTTGATTATGTTTTTTTTTTCTTCACTGAATTGCTTTAATTTGAAGTTTTATTTCTTTAGGTTTTATTTTATTGCAAATGTTTAGTTTAGTTTTTTAAAGGGAAAAGGCCTACAGTTAAGGGAACAATTATTAAAACAACCCATTCTAAATACTTGATTCTGTTCTCCTGTCATTCCTCAGCAATTACCTCTATAGTCAAACATATTGATCTTCTGATTTGTACATTGGTCCAAATAGACAAAGGAAGATCTATATTTCTAGTTATACAACCAGTTACAATAAAATGATGTGAATGTTTTTGAGAAAGGCAAAAGCAAAAAAAGGTAAAATGAGAGGTTTGATCAATGAAAGATGAGATAAAACATTATATGAATTCCTAATTTTACTTCCAATAAGGGGAAAACAAAATCATATCGTTCACATTTATTTATTTATTTATGTATTTATTTATTACAAAATTTATTCACATTTACTCTTTTAATGCAAAGCATTTCATTGTCACTGAATACTATAGAAAAAATCAACAGGCTTGCCTATATGTTTTAAAAAATACCAGCAACAACAACCTTTGTTTAACCTCTTATTCTTTAAAGATAAAATTCTTTTTGTTTTTTTTAGAACTGCGAAATGCAGGAATTAACCTGAACATTTAAATAATGGAGGTTGAAAGTACTTAACCCTTGTGTGACCTTTTGGACATTTTTGTCCATTTCAGTTTTTTTTTTTTTTTGGATCGGTCTGTGTCAGCTGCATAAATTTTGGCACAGGTGTGTATTTTTATTGGAATTTTACTATTTCACTGCCATTTCCTTTAATAAATCTATTTTGCACTATAAAAATTAGTTCCTCTCAGGACCTTAGGGACAAAAATGTCCAATTAAAACTGCTATTTTCTTTTTAATCGCAGTGCCATTTAACTGTAAAATGATGCAATTTTTGTTAACAGGCTTTCATTCTGTTGGCATGGCATCTGTAGGCTTCAAAATTAATTTTTTTTTTTAAAAATTTTACCAGATGGTGCCATCTTTTAAGATTTGGCCAACAAATCAAATACTCGCTTTATTTCTGTTTTCTGCTTCTGCATATTATAGAGCCAATTGGATAAATAATGCAGCAGTAATTGTATGGGTGTGTTGGTATGGATGTCAGAGTGTGGTTTGTATGTGTGTCATAATATATATATATATATATATATATATATATATTTGTAATATTTGAGAGAGAAAAACCCAACCACAAATCCAACCACTGTGTGCACCAGTGGAGTTTTTCTGCCATCTAATGAGGAATATCTGGTACTGCGTCCAAAAAACATCTTCCTGAAAGCTCATTTTTTGAGATATCAACCTCAAATTTGGAACACAACTTGTTTAGATTTATGGCTTTGATTTTCTAGCAACGCGTTTCATAAAATATATATTTTATTTAAAATAATGTTCATAAAGCAGTTTCATAAACTTAAACCTCTATAACTTTTTTGTTTCACTTTTTAAACTTTTTCTACTTCAACAATAATCTGCCACGGGTCTTCAAAATAAGACCAAACTTAACTCCAACACTATCAGTGTTACAAGAATGATTCACAAAGCCTTTAAAACAGACAAAGTTACATGTTTAAATATACAGACGGTAAAATGGAACAACAAACTGTAGAAAAAACTGTGACAGTGAATGTTCTGGTGTAAAGAGACAGAAAGCAGCCTGGTTTGAGCTCATGTTGAGGAGGGGAAAACCTGTCTGAACATTCGGTCACTGTCAACTGTGTGCAAGTACATGTGAACCTGGAATCCTACAACCGATCCTGATGTTCCAGATTAGATGGACAGTAACTCTCCACTGCTGTGACACTGATCTCTGCAATGCAGCAGGTATTGTGCTTTATATGATCATGTGCTAATTTACATTTGCATGTTTTCCCCCCTCAATGACTACTACAATAATATAAAGACTGTTCATAAAAAGCTAAATATTACATTTCAATAGTGAAAAGTCAAGTGCTCTCCTTTTTGTACAGAACTGATTGATTTAGAGTCAATACAAATTTAAATACTATTACTATTAGTATTAATTAACAGAATTTTCCTTATTCTGTTGATCAGATGGTGTGTATAAGGGAAGCTTCCTCCTGCTGTTGTCTTCTCTGCTCTTCTACTTCCTGTTTCAGTGAATCAGATTCAACAGCTGCAGCAGAAACTGAATATCACACGTTTTTATTCTTCAGTAAATAAATAAAGCTTGTCAATCATGAAAATGTGTTTTTAGTTGTTCAATTAGCAAGGTTAACCAATCAAAGTATTGAAATGCTTAGAAACAATATATTATAAACCACAACAAGACAACTCACAGTTGTCGTCATCTGTTTTGGAGTGATTGCAATGTATTCTAAATATAAACGTGTTCTGTCAATCAGCATAATTTCTGGACAGATCATTCATTGATTTATCACCCGTTTAAAAGAGCAACGCTTTGAATTTGAGTGTACAATGAATCGCATCACGTCAGGAGCTGACTATCAAAATAGCTACAAAAGTAAAAGCAAAAAAGTTTGTATTTAAAGTCAAAGAGCAAACAGACTAGAATATGACTAGAAGATGTGTGTGTCTGTGACATTGTCAAGCAGGTGAATGTCAAATTCAATGTATTTTCATTTTTCTCAACAAATACCAGCACTTCATGTAACAAAAACAAATAAAGTAACAATCTGATTGTGTATCTTCAGCAGGATTCTTTACTGATTCAATTCCAAGTATGGTTCAGGACCACCAAGAATATCACAGACACAGATTTACCCCAACTTCAGATTTTCCTTTGATTATATTCTTGTTTTAACAAGGATTACCAATTTGAATCGAAAATCGGGGCACCAATGAAGTCCATTACATGGAGAAAAATCCTGAAATGTTTTCCTCAAAAACCATAATTTCTTCACGACTGAAGACAGATAATATTAATAATTGGAATAATTAGGGGGAATAATTTGGGAATTGTTGTTCTGGAAGTGGACTTCTCCTTTAACTCATGGGAACGTCATATTATGTCGTGGTCACGAGATTATTTTGTAGAGGGAACAACATCTATATGTCGTGGGCAAGCGTTGTGAGGTCGTGGCCTCAAGATGCTATGTTGAAAGAACGACATCCCTTTCTCGAGTTTAATGCATAAACAAACGTGCGTAACTCGGGATTATCAGAGATGAGGTTTTTTTTTAAATATATTTTATTTCAAATTAAGACTACATTAATTATTATAGAAATTAATACATTATTAAATGATTATATTAACCAGGCAATGCAGTTTTGGCATGCAGTTTGTGCATTTTTGATGAGAAATGAACTGCTGTGACAAACTGAGTGTTGGTGAGGAGAACTGTGAGAAGATTTTTGAAAAAGTGACTTTTCTTTTCTTCTTGTAGTCCTGGTGCATTTTATGTTCCATTTCGGCTTGTTGTTTCTGAGTTAAAGACACATGGAACAGCATTTACTTTATAATAAACACGCAAAATTTATATGTTGATTATATTTATAATTATGTTTTTGAATATTTTTATATGAACTTTGCTTCAGAAATAACTTTAATACTACAGTAAGCATATTTATTACATACTTTATTTATTGTCTCTTCTTTTTTATTTCACTTTATAGTACAATTCAATTTTTTAAACTTTATTACATTTATTAATCTTATTTAATGTTAATTTTATCATTTACATTATTAAAATCAAAAGTTGTATCTGTAAATATTATTTAATGGACTACGATCAGTCGTATTTTTAATAACTGACATTAACAAAGATTTATTTAAAGCATTATCTAATGTTAACTAATGGGACTTTATTGTAAAGTGCTGCCATTTCTTCTTTTATATATATATATATATATATATATATATATATATATATATATATATATATATATATATATATATATATATATATATATATATATACTGATATCGCTGCCTTTTTGAATCATTCCTCAGATCTTCAGTGATCACTATTGGTGTTATGATGATCTCAGGCCAAACGGTGCAGCTTTAATCTTATTAAACTGACGAGTCACTAATCATACTTTGCATCTTAATTTTAGATCATTATTTTGAGTCATTTCAATTCAAGTGAGGCAGTAGAGATGCTACCGCTGACTGAAACATTACCAATACAAATTTGTCAGAAACACATGATTTCTCAGGACACATACTTCTGTTATATCCGTTATGTTTTGTGTGTGTGTGTGTGTGTGTGTGTGTGTGTGTGTGGGGCATGTGTGATGTGTGCCTGTGGTTGTGTAAGAATCACTTGAGTATCAAATGAACATGCTTATCTTGTAAGTTGTCAATCAGTACTTTGATTGGTTAACCTAGTTGAACAACCAAAAACACATTTTCATGACTGACAAGCTTTATTTATTTATTGAAGAACAAAAACGTGTGACATTCAGTTTCTGCTGCAGCTGTTGAATCTGATTCACTGAAACAGGAAGTAGAAGAGCAGAGAAGACAACAGCAGGAAGAAGCTTCCCTTATACACACCATCTGATCAACAGAATAAGGAAAATGCTGTTAATTAATACTCATAGTATTTAAATTTGCATTAACTCTAAATCAATCAGTTCTGTACAAAAAGGAGAGCACTTGACTTTTAACTATTGAAATGTAATATTTTGCTTTTTATGAACAGTCTTTATATTACTGTAGTAGACATTGAGGGGGGAAAACATGCAAATGTAAATTAGCACATGATCATATAAAGCACAATACCTGCTGTATTGTCCAGGTTCCAGGTTCACATGTACTTGCACACTGTTTACTTGTGATAGTTATCTTAGTGCAGTGGTTCCCAAACTGGGGGGCGCGGAGTTATGATAAGGGGGGCACGGCAAGGCTAGTGTACAGCCAATTTTTATAGAAATTCAAAAGAGATAAACGGCCAAAAATATCTGCCGTGCAGTCCAGCAGTATTCAGCACACAGAGCAGTATTGTGACGCTCTGCTCAATTTTCCGCTCTATGAATGCACGTTCCGTTGAGTTGCTCACGGCCCATATGAAAGCTCCACTCCTGTACCGCTTATGCTTAACGGAAATACAAAGACCACTCAAATAACGCGCCGACAGAAAATTTCTGTATAATTCTTCCTGTTTGCAATAGAGTCGCTACTGGGCTGTAACATGTTAGTACTGGTGTACTGGACAACGCTGGTAAAATGACGCTACTCTCTCGTGACGGTATGCTCTGCTCACATGCTCTGATAAGAATAGCTTTGTAGGACTATGCATTATTTTGATAATTACACTGTAAAAAAATATTCCGTAAGATTTACAGTTAAAAAAAACGGCAGCTGTGGTTGCTGGAATTTTACTGTAAAAAATACGGTAGCAACATTTTGTTTTGCAGTTTTCACTTAAATGTACAGGTAAATACTGTAACTTCATTAACTGATATAATGTTAATGTACCAACCTACTGAAGTACTGAAATCTGTTTTGTACCTTTGTAATACACTCATAACCACCAAAAGCAGGTGGTGATGAGAAAATCAAACAATGAACCAAAGCTCATCACAAACAGCTTTTAAATATTAACA
The DNA here is from genome assembly GCA_036247105.1 of Cirrhinus mrigala. Classification (NCBI taxonomy): domain Eukaryota; kingdom Metazoa; phylum Chordata; class Actinopteri; order Cypriniformes; family Cyprinidae; genus Cirrhinus; species Cirrhinus mrigala. The sequence goes on from CM070027.1 coordinate 31,734,895, forward strand.
TATGGAAGGTGCACAGTGTCATTCACACAAACACTAAACACCATCATGGTAACACACATGAAACTGAAATAATGCATAAACTTTAATTTAACAACATTAGATGCAACATAGAACCCTAATGTACAAAACAGCTAAGAAAAAACTAAGAAGAAAGGGTTATTTCAACAAAAGAACATCAAAAAAAAAAAAAAAAAAATGTAACACAGGGAATTCTGGGAATGTCAGTCTACGGTTATTCACTGCCTTTTACCGTTAACCATTTAACAGTTTTTTACTGTAGCATTTTTACAGTATTTTTACCGTTAAAATTAACGGTAATTTTTTATAGTGTAGTCAAAAAAGTTATATCTGATTCTGTTTCATAGAACTAAATAAAATAATATATTCAGATTTAATATTCATATATTTTCTGTTCAATTTTATTATTATTTTTAATAAACATGGTTATTTTATTGGCTTGTGATTTTTTTTTTTTTAATTCATAGTATCATTAATATTACTGAGTTCAATTAAAAAGTCTTACAAAATGACTATATTAATTAATAAAATAATAAATAACTATTACACAGCAGTTTCAGTTTCAGCCAAGAATTTTCATTTCGGTACATCCCTAGATTTTTATGAAAAAAGAAACATTTTTAGGGTGATACAAGACCCCACTGTGAAATTATCTTGCTTATTATACGGCTACTTGCCACATATGTACGTAATTTAACACAAAATATGAATTTCATCATATTTTATAACCTCAAGACGACTCGCAGTACCCGCTTCAGCTGTCTGTTATCGGTTGTAGCGGTTTTTGTCGTAAAATAACAGACCATTAGATGGTGCAGTTGATATCAGAAATGAGAATTGCCGTTAGCCGAGTAAAATTATGAATGAATGACGCATAGTAGTTCTGCTCTAAGCATGGACAAGTTTTTGAAAAGACAACAAGTGGCAGGTAAACGTAAAGTAGATGATGAATCTATTTCAAAGATCGCAACTACAACAAAGAGAAGAAAATATGAGAAAATCTGTTTAAAAAACAATGAATGCTGTTACATAGTACAAAAATAGTACATAGAAAAGCTGCATGCTTTACTTTTAATGTTTCTGCTCTAAAAGTGAATAGTTTCTTTTTTTTGTTTTTTTTTCAGTAAGTTGTCACACACTGAATTTTAATCATTATGTCTCAAATAAATCCTTCTGAAGTTGTGTTTAAGTGTAAATGCAGGGGCGGGGCTTGAATTGTTTTTATTCTGCAAAAGGGGGGCCCGGCAGAAAAAGTTTGGGAACCACTGTCTTAGTGAAGCCTGCAAAATTTAGAAAAACAAAAAAACTACATAAATCTCCATATACAGTAATAGGAGAACGATTCAGTATTCTTCTTGCAACAGATAACTGCAATTGTAGCGAGATGAACAAACTTGTACTGCGTATTGTCATTTCTAGTAAGCTGACATCATACTGGACTTACCAATGTATTGCTCTCCTCTCATGCTTTCACATTTGGAAATTCTGTTTCCACACATCTGCAATTCTGCTACACGTGCATGTGTAACACTTGAGAGAGTATCCTTAAACACAGAGACAGACATTTAGTGACCTCTCTATATATACCAGATAGTACAGTATTCAATACTTGCTGTTTTTTTTAAAAATAATTTTATGTTACAGTGGCTTGAAAGACAATTTACAAATTGACACTGCTCACGCATCATGACTGATAGTGCTTTATTTAAAAAAGCAGCAAAACACTTGCTTTCAGTGGTAGCGTTTGGGCCAATCAGACACACAATTGTTGATTTATTAAATCAATTATTCATTAAATTAACAAATAATCACAGACCCCCTCACCCAATCTGCAATACCGGCTGCCGTCATCGAACACTTGTTCATCAACGAAGGCAATGCAAGTATCGTACTTTAACTAAACAAAACAGAGGTTTAGTACAAGCTGTAGACAGCACTGATGGTTTCACTCGGGTGATTATCTGACTCTTTTCATAGCTACATTCTCTGGTCTCTCTAACTGCTTCTCACTGACCCTTCCCTCATGTATGAATGATTTCATGTTGGTTTGTTTAGATTAGTTATGTGTTAGTCCTTCGTTAATAAAACTCCTGTGCACAAATTACATGAGTTTTGATTCTGCCTTGCAAATGAATGTCCCTTTACGATTCTGGTTCAAGCTACATGCTCTAATGCAATAAAGAAAGTTATTTTCTGTGGCCAAGAAAATATAATTTCTTAGAGTTGATATAAAAATTATACTGAATGTTCGCTGGACGAATAGATTAGTTGATGAAAAAATTTATTCTGCTACAGTTACTGTAGTTATAATTAATTGTAATTATTTATATACATTTCCCTTTTGAGCTAAATCGCTACACAGCATTGGTTTTGGGAACCTTTTTGCCAGTGTGACCCTTATTTCCTTTTTTCAGAAAAGCAGTCATTTTAAAAATTAGAGTTATTCCTTGTGAAGTTTATAGTATATGGATGAAACACGTAGGCTAATGAAAAGGATACTTTGGGATTTTGTGTACTGACAATTGATAAATGGAGAATATGCTGAAATGTTTGAAAAAGTGAATTTTTGATCATCTGTTGTAAGATTAGCACTAAGTTAAAAAAAAAAAAAAGGATTTATTTAAATAAGATTTTTTTTTTTTTTTTTTGTAACAATACCATTCAAAAGTTTGCAATTCAATGGGTCAGTATTTTATTTTTTTTTTCAAGAAATTACAACTTTTATTTATAAGGATGTTAAATTGATGAAAATTCAGTTTGGTAAAAATAGAAAACCATCATTTACTTTTGTTGTTGTTGTTTTTTAAAGGAAAATAAAGTTTCACAATATTATAGTTCTTTTTGTATTTCTGATCAAATAAATGCAGACTTGATGATCATAAGTGACTTCTTTCATTAACATTAAAAATTGTAATGTGTCCAAACTTTTGACAAGTATAATATATATATATATATATATATATATATATATATATATATATATACATACACAGTACTGTGCAAAAGTCTTAGGCCAGTAGTATTTTCATCAGCTAAAAAATGGTTTAAAGTCAGTTAAAGTCGGTCTTTTGCTGTAGTGTGTCAGTAGGAAATATCAGATTACATTTCTAAACATTCATTTTGCCATTAATTATAATAATCCAGTGAGATTTTTGTGTGGAGCACAGGCTGTTGTCAGACTCCTTGTGCAAACAGAGATCTGATCTCTCCATCATTCAATCCAGTCTGTCTTAAGAAACAGAAAAAACGGAGACAGACTAAATCCAGAAGAACTGTGGCAACATCTCCAAGATGCTTTAAGAGTCCTATACCTACAAAGCTACAGTACTGTTAAAATTTGTAGGCAGTTAGGCACATAAAATGAGATGCTGTCAAAAACAATGTCATAAACAGATTTTCTTTATCAATGAACTTGTATTAACTAAAATAAATAAGCATTTGATGTGACCATCCTTTGCGTTTAAAGAAGCTTTTGCCCTATGTGCACTTGTGCAGAGTTTTTCAGGTAGCTTTGCAGGTAGGTCACTTGAAACATCTTGGAGATGTTGCCACAGTTCTTCTGGATTTAGTCTGAGTCTCAGTTTTTCTGTTTCTTCATGTCATTCCAGAGACAGACTGGATGATGGTCAGATCAGATCTCTGTGTGGAGCACTGGCTGTTGTCAGACTCCTTGTGCAAACAAAAATCTCACTGGATTATTACAATTAATGGCAAACAGAATGTTTGGAAATGTTAACCGATATTTTTCACTGACACACTACAGCTGGTGAAAATTTTTAGCTGGTGAAAATACTAGTGTATATATATGTTTTTTATGATAATATAAAAGTTCTACATGCAAATATGTGTGCTGTAAATTTGTATTGTTTTGCTCTTTGCACATTTGTTTTACATCAGATTTTTAATTTGGTGTTAAATATATTTAATTTGATTGCAATCTCTAAATAACAAGGTCAGTAACAGTTTCAGCACAGCAGATGTGTTGATTTTGAGATGTCCTTGTCCTGCCTTTATATTTTAGGAAAGGATTCCCCAATGACATCAGTTTGGATTTTTGTACTAAGACTTTTGCAAACATACACCTAATTATACTAAAGTTTTATAACAAATTTCCTTCATTTACAGTGTCTCTTGATCCAGATATTTTTTTTTTATTTTTATTTTTTTACTTATATAGTAGTACTTGTCAAAGTTTGGACACAAGAAGTCACTTATGATCATCAAGCCTGCATTTATTTGATCAGAAATACAAAAAGAACTATAATATTGTTAAACTTTTTATTTTCCTTTAAACAACAACAACAAAGTAAATAATGGTTTTCTATTTTTACCAAACTGAATTTTCATCAATTTAACATCCTTATAAATAAAAGTATTAATTTCTTGGAAAAAATAAAAAATAAAAAAATTAATAAATAAAAGATACTGACCTATTGAATTGCAAACATTTGAATGATATTGTTACAAAAAAAAAAAAAAAGTCTTATTTAAACTTACTTTTGTATTTCACAATATTGCTGTTTTTTCTTTATTTTTGATTAAATAAAGGTATAGGATGTTATTATAGATGTGACATTATTAATTAGTTAATTATTCACAGTTCCTGAACACCACTTCATTCCCCTTTCTTTTCTGAATATCCCCTTCCATTCAGATATTAACTACAAATATTATCATATGAATTTTATTATTATATTATGTATCGTATTGCAACCTTAAATATGCACTATAGCCTACACAAATCAAGTGTAAGTGAAAGAGACAATTCTGGTTAACTGAAACTTAAAGTAAGTGTTATGTTAGAGCAGTAATGTGGTTCATGTGACAGTGAAATCAGACTTCATTTACCTTCAAAAGATTGCATATTTACACTGTCACGACCTCACCAGTCTAGGTTGGAGAGGCCGATGACAAGGAAAATTAAGAGGTATAATTTTGAGAGCGACAACACTCGTTCTCCTGTCCCAGCTCACGATTACGAAACACAACGATTTTCATACGCTTTCACAAAAAGTTTATTATAACAAAAATCAAAGAACTGGAAGCATATCTCTTCGGAAGGGGATCAAGGCCAAAAAACAAACAAAAGGAAAACTAAGGGGTTAGAACTAAATTACCTATCAAAAACAAAATCTCAAAAGAAATACAGAAGCAGCCTTCCCTGACTCCTTAACCAACCAAAACCAGGAGAAAACAAAGTTTACACCCCCCCCCCCCAAAAAAAAAGGCAATCCCCAACCTACTTGCTTCAAAAGGAATGAAAGATTATTTACAAATAACGAATAATCAAAATAAACAACGAACAACTGATTACAGACTGAAATATAGAGTTGCCAGTTACAAGGGGAAACGAATTATATTCAATGTAGAAGCGCAGAAGCGAGAGTTCCGCAGCACAACTTACTCACACAGCAATTCAACCATGGTTCCACAACAACGTTACTCGCAACAAAGCACATTAAGAAGAAAAAAAAAAAAAAAGTTGGGGCAGGAGACATCGAAACGACGGAGCTTCCGCAGAAGCTTTGCAACACTGCTCTGCTTCCCGGCACTCAAACGCTCCCGCTTGGTACGCAATTTCCTGCAGCTGGTCCCAATCAAGCGCTGCCAGAAGGAGAGAGAGGGAGAGACTGCGCACAATGTATAGCACTCAATACAACAAAAACATCAGACACGAATGCAAAAGAAAAATAAATACAAATTGTACAAATACAGATTATTACTGTGCGTCCGAGGACGTAACACCCCCAACCTTAGTTACAAAATCTGGTTTGTAATAAATCAACTTACAACATTCAATTCATGTCATCACAATATGTGCAATTCAATTATCACCACTATAAGCTCTGGACAACGCATCGGCTACGATGTTTCCTCACCTTTCTTATGGCGTATGTCCAAAAAAAAGTCCAAACTTCTGACAAGTGAAAAAAACAAACAAACAAACAAAAATTATATACACACACACACACACACACACACACACACACACACACACACACGTTTTAAAATGAAAAGCTGTCACCACTGCAATTTGTGTGTGTGTGTGTGTGGTTTTTTTATAATAATATAAAAGTTCTACATGCAAATATTTGTGCTATAAATTTGTATTGTTTTGCTCTTTGCAAATATGTTTTACGTCAGATTTTTAATTTGGTGTTAAATATATTCAATTTGATCGCAATCTCTAAAAAACAAGGTCAGTAACAGTTTCAGCACAGCAGATGTGTTGATTTTGAGATGTCCTTGTCCTGCCTTTATATTCTAGGAAGGGATTCCCTCACAAGGAGATCATCATATTTAAAGATCTTTGACATCAAAAAGTTTGATAAACCACTTAAACATCACTATACAAGAATGTATGCAGTAAAAACGTCTCGGTTACGTAGGGTAACCCTCGTTCCCTGATGGAGGGGACGGAGACATTGTGTCGAGTGTATGACACTAGGGGTCGCTCTTTGGAGCCCAAACACCTCTGACGGCATTAAGAAAAAGCCAATGAATTGGATGTGCAGAATTTTCATAGCTGGCCACGGCCCGGAGATCCAGGTATAAATAAGCCAGCGTGGCATCTGCTCACTCGTTCTGGTCTGAGGAGTCGCGAAGCGTCTCAACCCACTCAGAGGGAGTCCGGAGTTGTGGCATAAGGGACATGACGTCTCCATTAGGGAACGAGGGTTGCCATACGTAACCGAGACGTTCCCTTTCTGTCACTCCGATGTTGTGTGGAGTGTACGACACTAGGGGTCCCTATACTAAACACCACAACTGTCGGACCGTGTCACGAGTGTATGGGGCGCAGATATTAAAATAAATGCACCTCACCACTTCGTGACCTTCCAGCGCCCAAAAACTTGACTGTCTCAGGCAAAGGTCCTTCAGGCGGGGCCTTCCTCGAAGTAGAACAGCAATAGAAGACAATTTGGTACGAAACTAAAGTATAATTTAATTAGTAGTAGACTGAAAATGTCTGTAATGTAACTGTAATGAACAACACGTTCTCACTCCCAACTCGTCACATACTGACGATTGGTCAGGACCCTTTGGTGTCAATTTTTGACGCTCAGGGTACTCATTCAGCGTAATTTTTCGACGCGCAGCGTCCTCCATTGTTTTCAATTGTTTGTCTTAATTTAATGGTTTGCATGCATTTGTAAAAACAAATCATTTTATATAAATGTATACTTTAATTGGAGCACCTAACCCCGCCCCTACCCTAAACCTACCCACTTCTGAACAATATAAAACACGCAACAGGCTAATACAAGTACAGTCACAGGTATTTATTGCAAAAACTGACCGTAAACAAGCAGTATAAAAACACTACAAACAAGTCCTGTTGCATTCCGAGTCTTCCGAAGCCATAGGACATCCTTATGCGAATGACACAAGGTTTTAATTACTGAAAATGATCCCACTCTATTTACACGCTCGTATCTCATTCAAAAAGATACTCATGAACTTTAGCATCATGCAATCGGTCACGAGACACATAAGACCCAATGGCATTTCACAAACGAGACTGGCTTCTTCTGGCGGCATTTTTTTTTAATTCACGCGCAGACAGACTGCAGCAGCACACAGGATGGCGGACAGAGACGTATTAATACTTTTTGAATAAATTATGAATATAGTTGTCTCTGCCTGTTATATTTTGTGTTTTGTTGACATATGGTTAGGTTTAGGGGCAGGGGTTGGGTTAAATGTGAAAATAGTGTAATATAAATGAAACTGTTTTGACTGTTTGCATTGAAAAAAATAAAAATCACACCCCAACATATATGCATTAATAACAATATTATTACCCAATATATAATCTAATCATGATGATAAAATCCCCAGTGCCTTTCGCATCAGCACATTAACGCCAAGGGTTTCTCATGTAAAGTACTGGAGAACCCTGCACGTTGAAAAATGAAGCTAAAGGGGTTCTGCCCAAGCGTCAATATGTGACGAGTTGGGAGTAAGAACGTGTTGTAATGAAAGCAGGAGATCATGTTTTGAAAGAATGACATCAGTTTGGATTTTTTTACTAAGACTTTTGCAAACATACACCTAATTATACTAAAGCTTTATAACAAATTTCCTTCATTTACAGTGTCTCTTGATCCAGACATTTTTTTTTTTAACTTATATAGTAGTACTTGTCAAAGTTTGGACACATTATATTTTTTAATGTTATTGAAAGAAGTCACTTATGATCATCAAGTCTGCATTTATTTGATCAGAAATACAAAAAGAACTATAATATTGTGAAACTTTTTATTTTCCTTTAAAGAACAACAACAACAAAAAAGTAAGTAATGGTTTTCTATTTTTACCAGACTTAATTTTCATCAATTTAACATCCTTATAAATAAAAGTTTTAATTTCTTGGGAAAAAAAAAAAATACTGACCAATTGAATTGCAAACATTTGAATGATATTGTTACAAAAAAAGTCTTATTTAAATAAATACTGTTTTTTTTTTTTAAACTTACTTTTGTATTTCACAATATTGCTGTTTTTTCTTTATTTTTGATTAAATAAAGGTATAGCTTGATAGGCATAAGAGCCTTCTTTCAAAAACATTCAAAACTATAATGTGCTCAAGATTTTGACCGGTACTATATTAATCAAACTTTATCTAAGGTAATCTCGTTATTGTTTGCTGAGGATGTTATTATAGATGCGACATTATTTTCACTATCATTTTTTTCAGTAATTTATTCACAGTTCCTGAACATCACTTCATTTCCACTTCTTTTCTGAATATCCCCTCCCATTCAAATATTAACTACAGATATTGTCATATTATTATTATGATTATATTATGTATTGTATTGCAACCTTAAATATGCACTATAGCCTACACAAATCAAGTGTAAGTGAAAGAGACAATTCTGTGAACAAATAACTGATGTTGGAGCTGGGACACTTACATTTTTAAAATTACTTTATTAGTATTTTGACAATCTAGTGGTACATTTTTTAAAACTCTAATACTAATCTCACAACAGATGATCAAAATGTCACTTTTTCAAACATTTCAGCATATTCTCCACTTATCAATTGTCAGAACACAAAATACCAAAATATCCTTGCAACAGTATACTACAAACCTCACAAGGAATAACTGTCAGTTTTAAAACGATTGCTTTTTTGAAATAAGACTGGACGTCCTTTTGCCAAAATAAAGGGTCACACTTGCAAAATAGGTTTTCCAAATTTCAAATCCAAAGCTGAAAGCAAGTGTTTTACTGCTCCAAGTCATTGTATTTTTTTAAATAAAGCACTATCAATCATGATGCGTGAGTAAAGTCAGTTGTGTTTCAAGCCACTGCAACACAAAATGATGCAATAAATTGTGTGCATTTACAGAATGGTGGTCAAATGAGACCAGATTGGCTGATGTGCAAGTTTCAGATTCCTCTTTTGTAACAGTAACTGTCATAGTCTTGAGGTCCATACATAAAAGGAACCAAAGTATAGGTTTTTTTCATTGTGCTCCTGCTCATGACACACGATGGATCTGCGCATCTCTGTTGTCCTTCTTGTCATTTTTCTCACTGGAGGTACAAAAACAGCAAGTATTGAATACTGTATTATCTGGTATATATAGAGGGGTCACTAAATGTCTGTCTCTGTGTTTAAGGATACTCTCTCAAGTGTTACAAATGCGAGTCTGATCTGACGGGTTCCTGTGATGCCAAAGTGGAGACGTGCAGAGATGGATTTTCTAAATGTGCAAGCACAACGGGAGAACAATACGTTGGTAAGTCCAGTATGATGTGGAAATCTACAGTCATAGTTTACTGAAATGATAATATGCAGTACAAGTATGTTCATCTCATCACATTTTTCTTATTTGCAGGTTCCACTAAGTTAACTATCAGACGTAAACAGTGTGCAAGTACATGTAAACCTGGGACCTAAGAGGCCTCTGGAGTGACAGTAACTACCCGTTGCTGTGACACTGATCTCTGCAATGCAGCAGGTATTGTGCTTTATATGATCATGTGCTAATTTACATTTGCATGTTTCCCCCCTTCAGTGACTACTACAATAATATAAAGACTGTTCATAAAAAGCTAAATATTACATTTCAATAGTAAAAAAAGTTTGTACAGAACTGATTGATTTAGAGTCAATACAAATTTAAATACTATGAGTAGCAGCATTAATTAACAGCAATTTCCTTATTCTGTTGATCAGATGGTGTGTATAAGGGAAGCTTCTTCCTGCTGTTGCCTTCTCTGCTCTTCTACTTCCTGTTTTAGTGAATCAGATTCAACAGCTGCAGCAGAAACTGAATGTCACACATGTTTTTATTCTTCAATAAATAAATAAATAAAGCTTGTCAATCATGAAAATGTGTTTTTGGTTGTTCAACTAGCAAGGTTAACCAATCAAAATATTGAAATGCTTAGATTCAATTTAACTACAAACAACAACAAGACAACTTACAAGATAAGCATGTTCATTTGACAGAGGAGAGCGGGAACAAAAGTAACGTGGAACGAAAGTAACAAAGTGAATTTCTCAGAGTCCTGACTACATTTACTTTCCAAGCTATGACAGCACATTCAGCATGCAACCCTTGACGGAGCTGAGAAATATCTCGTTTCCTGTGGTTTAAAAGCAGTTTTTGAGTACAATAAGTGAAGCGGTAATTTTTTTCAAATTAGTTCTGTAATTTTTCTCATTTCATGCGTCATGATCAGTCTATGCTGAAATATTTGAAAAAGTGAAATTTTGATCATCTGTTGTGAGATTAGTACTAAGAGTTTTTTAAAAAAATGTACCACTAGATTGTCAAAATACTAATTAAGTAATTAAAAAATGTAAGTGTCCCAGCTCCAACATCAGTTATTTGTTCACAGAATTAGGATTTCACTGCTTTGTGTCTTCATCTGGTCATGTGTTTACTTCAAATTTCCATCTAATTTTAACAAAATAAATAAATAAATAAATAAAAATCAAATATAAAGAAAATCAATCAATATTAATTTCTCCTCGCCTTAATGGATATAAATCAAGACAGTAATTCATATATTGTAAGTGGGAGCTAATAAAACATTTCTGGTAAAATAAAATAAGCCATAAAAAATCCAGTACCCACATGAAAAAGTTTTTAATACAATGGAAAATTAAACTTAAATCCCTACCATGCTACATGTGGTCATTTATGAAGTGTTTTTTCCACCCAGTTTTATACTGAAGTAGTGAACTACATAGACAGCATAGTGGGGAGTAGAGTTTCAGAGATCTGGTCCTGTTTGCACCGTCTCTTAATGCCCCAGATTTAGTTTGGAGGCCCTCATTTGGATTACAAATTATGAATGATTCCTTTAATAATGTATTAAGATATCATTGCAGGATATTAAAAAAAAAAATCATAATAATAAAATACTCAAATCGTACATACATGGCTGTTACAAAAGTGCGTTACTTGAAGCCTTTACACTAAGTTAAGTAAAAAACTTTACAATGCCACAACTAGCCTTGTTCTCAACAACAGAGTATAATTATAAACACAGCCAAGATTATTATACAGTAATTCATTCAAAACTATATTTATTTCCTTTTTATCAAGACTTACTTATCATATAAAAATTAGGTGAGTTTAAAGCTGACTTGCATTAAATACATGAGACGTCCACATCAGCCGTAATCACTTTGAGAATCACCGTCAGTTGGAGTGGCCGCAGCTCCGCCCACTGAGTGGCAGCTAACATTGGTTTGTTGAATTGAAGCGGAATGCTGCGACAGAACACACAACGCCTCTAAAACCAGAACGCATTCAACTTGAAAGCAGCGCTGCCACTAAACAGTCTGCATGCGCATCGCAGATCTTAGACAAGAGTTTGAGGTTAAAAAATATGTAAATTGCCAATTTGTTTAGAAAATGACCGATCGTTTCGCTAGATAAGACCCTTCTTCCTCGGCTGGGATCGTTTAGAGCATTTTATATAACAGAACTGGTCATAGCAATCTGTGTGAAACTGGGGTTTTCAGGCGATCAAATGACCACACCCACAGCTGGTGTGTTCATCAGTTTTCACCAGATTGTGTGGATTCTGATGTGCGCAGTTTTATAAAGAGAGACACAATCCTCAGAGGACGAAGTTAGACACATGAACAAAAGTGCAGCTGAAATACAATAAAACATATCAGTGACACCAGTCGTTCGTTCTACACGGACAACAGGAAACTCTGTGCTAGATTTCCACAAACACTATTTAGAAATAACTGAAAAACAATTTTTACTGAAAATAACAATGTACAAAAATCTTATGGGACATCCCTAACTAGTCCAACAAGGAAGCAGTTCCTCTTTCTCTTCGTGTTGTACGTTGCTAAAAAGTAGAAACAAAAATAATTAACAGATATGTATGTATTTCACATCTTAGCTGAACACACCAAATCAATTCTTATTGCAAAAACAAACAAACAAACAAACAAAAAAAACATTCACTTAGTTTGCTGCTCCATCTGACAAACTTCACAACGTTAGTTTTTTTGACTGATTTGTGTGTCCTTCTTTAATCCTTTCCTTCTTTTTCATTAAATACCAATATACGATTTCTGCTTGGTGTCCTTTAGCGAGGAAAACAGAAACGTTTAGTCTTCTCATGGGTGCAATATACCTGTGCTACTTGAGACTGGTTTTGTGATCCAGGGTCACATTATATCCTTCATCCATTTTTTCCAGTTATTCATATGCTATACTGTAAAAAACAATTTGTTGAGTCAACTTAAAATAATTTGTAACCTGGCTGCCTTAATATTTTAAGTTCAGTCAACTCAAAAAAAGTTTATTCAAATTGAAATGTTAAATTTTATTAAGTGACAACTTAGATATTTGAGTTGAATCAACTTAAAATTTTAAGGCAGCTGGGTTACCCATCTGTTAAGTTTAGCAAACACAAAGTTGTTACTTAGTACAACTTAACATTTCAAGTTGACTAAACTTATTTTAGTTGACTGAACTTAACATTTTAAGGCAGCAGGGTAACAAATTATTTTAAGCTGACTCAACAAATTGTGTTTTTTTAAATTTTTTACAGTGTAGAGGCAAGACCGCCATGTTTATTTTTTAGCTTTCGGTTTCGCTTTGAGGCCATGAGAAGTATGATGCCTGGGGGCAGCCGTGGCCTAATGGTTAGGGAGTCTGGTCCGGCACAGATTGAAGGTGGAGGTGAATAAACTGTCACAGCTCTCTGTACCCACCTCCATCTGTCAGTGGATCACCAGCTTCCTGACAGACAGGAAGCAGCTAGTGAGGCTGGGAAAACTCACATCCGGCACCCGCACCATCAGCACTGGAGCTCCACAGGGCTGCGTTCTCTCCCCACTGCTCTTCTCTCTCTACACTGTTAGACATTTCTGTAATTTCTACAGTTATTAACTGTATATCACCCAGTATAATACTGGAAATTCCCTTTGCAGTAAATAACTGTAATAACCATTGCATTATGGGAATTTTCTGTGATGTCAGACCCCAAATACAGAGACTTACTGTATTTTTTAAAATTGCTGTATACTACTGTATTTGCTCTAACGGTCTGATTAGCGGCATTCTATTGAGGTCGTTTTATTTTCCTCATTTATTATATTTGGATTGACAAGATTTGCCGTACACCGTGTCTACAACGCCGCAACAGCTTGGGACGGACTACACTGGATAAATTGCATCGCTTGTAATGGCTGGAAATCCGTTTGTCCTTCATGTTAGACACAGCGCGAGCGCTTGAAGTATATCTGTAAGTTATATACCGGGGCATTACTTTACTGTAAGCATCTACTTTAGATTGTATATTTAATGAGTTCTATATTGTCTTCTTTTGTCGAGTCGCGCTGCGCTGCGCCACTCGTGTCCGAGGAAGATGCTGAAGCAGTGGCGTTTGCCCGGGGATGAACCCACGAGAGCGGAAGAGTTCCGGAGAACATCCGCGCAGTGTGTCGATGCAATTTACGAGAGATTAAGACCAGCAAGTAAGGTAAAAATATATATACGTTTGTCTGAGTGTTTGTCAGATTTTTGCACAACAGTTTAACCTAGTAATATTTACCCGTCAACATGGCGGTTACAAACTTTACCATAGTAAACTGCGCTGTCGTTTCAAACGGTTTTTGTCAGCTTATTAAATTACTGAATTAAAATAATTTTCAACAAGCAACGCTTATCTTATTTTAACATTAGGTTAACTAATGTAAAATTTTGTTCAGGTGTTAGTATAATGTTGCCAGTAGCCTATTGAGAAAAAAAAAATCGCATGTTAGCTAGGTTAGACAAGTTATATAGCTAACTGTTAGCTGCCTTTCTAGTTTTAGAATTAGTTTGTTATAATTATTATTGGAACATAAGATTTACTGCATTTTGTTGTGTTTGTGTTTTAAAGGCAACTGCAATGAAGCATCAAGAAAGACATGAGCATGCCAACCACACTGAGACTGACAGTTCATGGTAAGAGAACAACTATGGTTTTGAGAAGTTTGTGTATTCTGTGTGGGGTTTGCCTTTTAAAAGTGTGCCATTTCTTCTACTTGTTTTTCAGAGAAGACATTTCAGTCGCTAACAAAGTGGATGGTGAGCAAAGGTGGTGGCCACGTTTTGGAGCAGCACCTGGGTTTTGCAGATGGCTGTGTATTCTTAAGCTGCATGTCTTTTTCTCCATTGTTTCTGTTGCCTATAGATTCTTTGTGAGAATACAACATAATGCCCTGCAAAACGTCCTAAGACAGGGGAAATGGTGAAGATGCAGTTTTTTCAACTTCATTGAGCAGTTTAAGACTGTATTTTTAAGTGTTATACATGCATTGTTTTAAATAAAGTATTTGATATTTTGTGATTATTGTGTCTGTTTTACTTGAATGTCAGTAGTACCTATGTAGAGTAAAAATAAAATAAATTTAAATGAATTATATATAAAGTTATAAAATCTACTGAAATCTATATTAAAATGAATGAATTACAGTAGTATACTGTTGAATTTGACCTTTTTAATAGTATTTGGCTGTAAAACAGCTACAGTTTGCAACTGTAAATGAAATACGGTTTGCTACTGCAAATTCTAATTACGGTAACTTACTGGCAACAGTGTTGCCAGTAAGTTACTGTAAAAACCCTTTAAAATGTTTAAGAGTGTACACAAATGACTGCACCTCTAAAGACCCCTCTGTCAAACTTCTGAAGTTTCCAGATGACACCACAGTCATCTGTCTCATCCGGGATGGTGACAAATCTTACAGAGAGGAGGCTGGTGCAGTCACAACAACCTGGAGCTTAATACACTCAAAACTGTAGAGATGACAGTGGACTTCAGGAAAAACACCCCTGCACTCACCCCTCTCACTATCATGAACAGCACTGTGGCTGCAGTGGAGACATTCAAGTTCCTAGAAACTAACATCTCCCAGGACCTGAAGTGAGACATTCACATTGACTCAATTGTTAAAAAAGCTTAGCAGAGGTTGTACTTTTTCCATTAACTGAAAAAGTTCAATCTACCACAGGCACTGATGACACAGTTTTACTCCGCTGTCATTGAGTCATTTCTGTGCTCTTCTATAACTGTCTGGTTTGGGGCAGCCAGTAAATCAGATATACGAAGACTGCAACAGACTGTTAGGACAGCAGAAAGAATCATTGGTGTGCACCTGCCCAACCTTCAGGACTTGTACATCTCCAGAGTGAAGAAACAGGCAGAAAACATCATCCAAGACCCTTCTCAGCCCGGTCACAACCTGTTTGCACTTCTCCCCTCATGCAGACGCTACAGATCCCTGAGCACTAGAACATCTAGACATAAAAACAGCTTTTTCCCAAATGCCATCTCCACCTTAAACAGATAAACATAAATCATTACCTGGGTTCTACAATTCATTTCTGTATTTCTTTCTCCATTTCTAATTATTGTCTCTTCCTGTAGTATTATTATGTAAATACTCATGCAATCTCTTATTTATATAGCTGTATATAGAGAAAATAATGCACAAATCTGTACATAAATCATCTGTTCCAGATTCATACATTATTATTTATTTTTTAAGTTTTTATTTTATTTAAATGTTGTATGTATGTATGTATGTACCAGGAGCACCTTAAAAAACCACAACAAATTCCTCATGTGTTTGCGCACACTTGGCGAATAAAGCTAATTCTGATTCTGATTCTGAGATCTCACATCTGCAGATACTTCCTCTCATCATCACAGGTCTCAAGGTAATTAAAAACATTTTGTAATTCATTGTTTGTAGTATTTAATTGTTTTATTTACATCTGAACATTGCTGTATGTATTAAATGAAACTGAAATGTAAATCTGTACGAGCACAGTTAGAGCACTTTTTTCATTACCACACAAAAACTAGTAATCTGTCATTTTGATATTCCATGTGATATTTATTTCTCTGCTAGGAATTATGATCAATACTATTTATGAATAGTTCTAATCACATTTTACATATTACATTTCCACAGTTAGTTCATAAATACAAGGACTACTTTTGTACTTTTTAGTCATGGCAGACACATTGGAAATATTCATCTTTAATGGAAGGAACTACACCACACTTCCCCAGCTGATTGATTACAGTAAGGGTTGCAAACATTTTTTTTGTATTACAAGTTTTTAGAATTTGTTAAGTTTAACACATTTCATTTATAATGACATACATCTCTGAAATACATGATAACACTAAAGGGCATCATGTAATGAAATATGACACTTAATAAAATATCACAAAAATCAAAGTTTTAATTTTTTTTTTTTTTAAGAATGGAAAACTTCATCTAAATTTGACACACTGAAATCTGATTAATGCCACCAGCTGTAACTGAACTATTTATGTTGTGTGCATAATTCAATAGGTATAAAGGGGGTGTAGAAATGAAATATATATATATATATATATATATATATATATATATATATATATATATATATACAAAAACTGCTGGAGCATCAGAAACCATAAAAGAGCAAAAAGCAACAGGACAGAGAGAAAAATGGAGGACAGAAACCAAAACAGTGAATCACAAGAGAAAAGAAGATCAAAATTTGTTAGACAGAACAGTTTGGAGAAAATAAAGCCATTGTGTAAGTGTTTGTTCATTATTAAACTTATCTTGCTAGATTTATTATTATCTTACTATAACACTCCTGTTATAAAGTGACACAAGGAAGATTCAAGACTTTCTGCAATCACAGATATTTACAGATGTGTGATTGTTTAATTGATGTATAATTCTGATAATATTAAAAAGCTATAAATCCAAAATGAGGATAATCTGATCTATGTTTGTGATTTGTAGTGTCACATGTCAGATGTTTTCTTAAGAGACTTTTGGACACGGACACTATAGTATTAACTGGGTAACAGTGGAGGTAGACGTTAAAATTTATATTGTACATTTAAAAACACATTAGAATGGAGAATGCTTGCTGTGACATGAACTGCCATATCTGCTGTCATGACCGGAGTGCAGACCGGATCTAAAATGAAGCGCGATTTTATGCTTTTAGGCTTGAAACAACACAATGGCGAAAGCAGCTCAATGAAAATAAACAACTTAAAAATATGGCTTTGTCGTTTGTATTTATTATTTATTAGATTCATAATTTCCGATCCATTTGAATTTGTAAGTGCTCACGCTGTGAATAACATGTTTGGAAATGTAATTTATTTTTGTGATATGACTCGTTGCAATCACTCTCCTTGTTCATAAAACAACTCATCTGATCAGCTCTTTGTAAGGAATCATGTATTTGTTCAATCAAAGTCCAGTAAAACTTATTTAGTGTAGTGCTTTCACAATATAATGCACTTCATATCTTAATGAAATTAGGGCAATATGATTAAATACATCAGCGTTTCTCAATTCCAGTCCTCACATACAGTCGCTCTGCATATATTGCACGTCTCTCTTATTTAACCTGATTCATATAACCAGCTAGTTCAAAGAGAGCTCCATGACTGTGTTCCAGTTAATTAATGGTCCCTACACAATGTTCATTGCTCCCTACTCCCTGAGCAGTGGTAATCAGTTAAAGTTTATTTTGCTTAGGAATATTCATTCATGGATCTGCGCTACGCCACCGCCTGCATCGTCTTCACACACAGATGAAACATACGAGAGAAGTGTGACATAATGTACCTCTGTAAATAAATGCAATTTAAATTCACGTCTCGCACACTTTAATACTCGCTGAATACTCGTTATGCTGTCTTCGAACTGTAATCAGGGCGGAATATTTGAAGTTTGTATTTTTTGTCATTGTACACTATTTAGTGTGTCCTAAAACATGATGACGACTTCCTAGAATGCAATGCGCAGTGACGTAGATTCCCATTCTCTATAGGAGTTTATATCCTGAACTATTTTTGAGTTAAATCAAGTTATAAAAATGTATAAATAAAAATAAATAAATGGTATGTAAAAGTGTTAATAGTAATAGGTTTAAGTATTGCATGCAGGGATCTGAAGCTGAATGAGGATCATAATGTCACACATGAAGCATAAAGAGACTCTCATCACACGTCTGATGTGTCTGAGTCATATCACAGGATCAGTGTTCAGCCAAAGAGCTTATAAAGAACTGCTGAAACCATGACATCTTTCAAGAAGCAGCTGAAGACAGAGCTCTTCGACAAGCATTTAACAACTCAATTCTCGCAAAACCGATGCACTAAGGGGGGATTTTGGCTGAGCAGGAGCGCTAACCCTCTTCCGTTCCTGTGATTGCAAAAAAAAAAAAAAAAAAATTCAATAAAATAAATATATATCCTGCAAAACCTATAAAAGTGTTAGAAGTGCTCGTAGGATCGGTTTAAAAACCGCTGATCTTACACAAAACTGAAACTGTAACTGTAGGTGCACATCTCACATAGTCCCATACATTCATTTCAAATTCAAGTTCACATTTATTTATAAAGCACATTTAAAAACAACAAGCGTTGTTCCAAAGTGCTGTACAATTTAAGAACCAACAACAAATAAATAAAAACTATTAAGATACAAATAAAAGCAACCATGAACAACTATATAACACCAATATTCTATGAATATGTTATCTGTTCATTCTCTTTTTTACATTTATTTAACTGACTAAAGTACAAAGAAAAACAAATGTCCAATGTTTTCACTGGCCAACTTTTAATTTTATTTTGTAAATATATCTGAATTTTGATTTTCATGGCTGCAACACGCTCCAAAAAAAGGTGTGACAGACGCAAAATAAAAGTAAAAAGGTTATAGAACACCCAAATTAAACAGAGTAAGTAAGCAGTAAGCAGGTGAAATAGAAGTAGGTGAGGATATCGTGTTTGGGTAAAAAAAATTCAGCATTTCAGTCTTTGCAAGCGAAGTTGGATCTCATCACTTTGTGCCAAATTTTATGATAGAAGTGTCAAAGAAAACCAAAAATCGCATTTCTTAATAGAAAAATCACAAAGAATTGAGGTCGTTCACCAATTATCTCACATAATATTGTGAAAAGATTCAGAGAATCCAGAGAAATGTCAGTGTACAAACCTCATTCTGCACAGAGGTGTGAACTTGCTGACTAATACAGGTTTT
The DNA here is from genome assembly GCA_036247105.1 of Cirrhinus mrigala. Taxonomy (NCBI): domain Eukaryota; kingdom Metazoa; phylum Chordata; class Actinopteri; order Cypriniformes; family Cyprinidae; genus Cirrhinus; species Cirrhinus mrigala. The sequence goes on from CM070027.1 coordinate 31,754,476, forward strand.
TTTTTTCCTGCTCATACCACATTTGTCTTCCAGATCCCTCTTTCAGTAAGTGAACTTCATGTACAGCTTAGTTTAATACTAAGTAAATATCTTTCCACTATCAGCGATATTGTGGTATCACTGAGAAACTATTGCAGCTTTCATTAATAGATTTAATTAATGCTTAATATCATGATACATGCATGCCAAAGTCATGCACTTAATTTTTATATATTTTGCTCACTACACAACTAGAAACACCTACAAATATTTGTTGCAGCATGCTGAACACATTTACAATTTATTATTAATTGTCTGTGTTTAGTATTTTGGTTTAGGCTCTGCCTCCACAGCCGATATGCGTTGATGTAGAACAACAGACCAGAGACAGGATGCACTGGAGTACGGGTTTGTGGTATGAGCAGGAAGAAAAACCCTGTATTAGTCAGCAAGTTCACACCTCTGTGCAGAATGAGGTTTGTACACTGACATTTCTCTGGATTCTCTGAATCTTTTCACAATATTATGTGAGATAATTGGTGAAAGACCTCAATTCTTTGTGATTTTTCTATTAAGAAATGCGATTTTTGGTTTTGTTTGACACTTCTATCATAAAATTTGGCACAAAGTGATGAGATCCAACTTCGCTTGCAAAGACTGAAATGCTGAATTTTTTTTACCCAAACACGATATCCTCACCTACTTCTATTTCACCTGCTTACTGCTTACTTACTCTGTTTAATTTGGGTGTTCTATAACCTTTTTACTTTTATTTTGCGTCTGTCACACCTTTTTTTGGAGCGTGTTGCAGCCATGAAAATCAAAATTCAGATATATTTACAAAATAAAATTAAAAGTTGGCCAGTGAAAACATTGGACATTTGTTTTTCTTTGTACTTTAGTCAGTTAAATAAATGTAAAAAAGAGAATGAACAGATAACATATTCATAGAATATTGGTGTTATATAGTTGTTCATGGCTGACAGTGGAGATGCAATTGCATATTTATGTACAGTTCTTGACCTGACGTGACATATTTTACACATGACATTTATAGCTCAGTCAGATGACTAACCTCAAATCATTATAATAATGTATTAAATACACATTCTATTTTAAATAATTCATACTAATATTGTAAGTGTTTTTCAGTATCACTGTCAAGTTCAGATTTATGCATGTGAAGAAATTTAGACATTTCTAAAATAAACAGTGCAATATTCCTCTTTATCCAGTTAGATTTGGGCCCGTATTCACAAAACATGTTATCTCACCAGTAAGAGCTCTCCTAAGTAGCAGTAAAAGTTTTTAGCTGAGTTTTCTCTTAAACCTATTCACAAAGCTGCTTAGACTTTCCTTTTACTAAGGAACAGAGACGTCTTAAGCTCAGAGTAAGGCTGGGGTTCACCTCATTGCTATGGATGATGTCAGCATTACTAACTATGCACACCGTGAAAATGAGGTTTAAAAATAAAAATGTTGCCACATTCAGATAAAGATTTTAAAATTCAGTAATTAAACAAGTATATGTTCATCTATTTGTCAGCCTCTTACATGTGTGCTTCTTGTAAACAGCAGATATGCATGTAATCATGGCTGATAGTAAGACATGCAAACGTAAAAGAAAACCAAACTGGATGTAAGAACAGCACTTCTTACCCAATTTGTTAATCCTTGTTAAAACAAAGATTTTTAGGAAAATTAAGGAAAATCTGAAGTTGGGATGACCTCCAAAACCAAAAAAGATGCATGGGAAAACACGTGTGCAAATAAATGCAGCGTGTTTCTAAAACATTTACACTCCGAGGCAGATTGCCTGTGTTCTGACACCATTTGTGGTTTGGTCTTAGTGACTAAGGAGCCCTCTTACATTTGACAGATTTAGCAGTTCGTTTTACCACTAAGATGCCTAAATTTAGTCCTAAATTTAGGATTGACACACCCATTATTTTTAAGATTTTCTCCTAAATTGGCAAGTTATGAGCTACTTGTAGCCTTGAGATTTTGTAAATACGGGCCCTGAGCTCCTGTGATACGGTGCTGTGTGGCCCTCTACAGGTGATCATCAGAATAACAGCATTTAAAACACACAGCTATGAAAATTCTGCACGCCCAATTTCACCGGCCTTTTTCTTAATGCCGTCAGAGGTGTTTGGGCTCCCAAGAGCGACCCCTAGTGTCATACACTCGACACAACGTCTCCGTTCCCTCCATCCGCGAACGAGGGTTACCCTACCTAACCAAGACGTTTTTACTGCATACATTCTTGTATAGTGATGTTTAAATGGTTTATCAAACTTTTTGATGTCAAAGATCTTTAAATATGATGATCTCCTTGTGAGGAAATCCCTTCCTAAAATATAAAGGCAGGACAAGGACATCTCAAAATCAACACATCTGCTGTGCTGAAACTGTTACTGACCTTGTTATTTACAGATTGCGATCAAATTGAATATATTTAACACCAAATTAAAAATCTGATGTAAAACAAATGTGCAAAGAGCAAAACAGTACAAATTTACAGCACAAATATTTGCATGTAGAACTTTTATGTTATCATAAAAAACACAAATTGCACTGGAGACAATAAAATAAAATACTGAAAACAATTTTTCATGCAAATGACCACCAGGTGGCGAAACCTGATTATCACTGCAAACTCAAAAGCCTTTAGTTCAGAGACAGCATGATGATGATGATGATGATGATGATGATGATGATGATTGTGATAATAAGAAATCTGATATGAAGATGGATGAAAATCATCATGTCACAAAAACCATAAAGTGACTCTAACATGTATAACTATATTAACTATATAAGCTACTATATATATATATATATAAACATTTATTTGATCAGAAATACAGAAAGAACTACAATATTGTGAAACTTATCATTTTAATTTTACTTTTTTTTTTTCAAATAATGTTTTTCTATTTGTACCATACTCAACTATAACTGATTTTTTTCAGTTTAGCACATCCTAATAAATAAAAGTATTTATTTCTTAAAAAAAAAAAAATAAAAAAAAATACCGACCCACTGAACTGCAAACTTTTGAACGGTATTGTTACTTTTTTTTACCTTTTCCATTTCACAATATTGCTGTTTTATTTTTATTAAATAAATGTATAGCTTGATTTCAGCTGCAGCTTCAGCATCTATTTATAGGAGGGTGGGACGCTTACATTTTTTAAATTACTTTATTAGTATTTTGACAATCGAGTGGTACATTTTTTAAAACTTAGTGCTTATCTTACAACAGATGATCAAAAATCCCAAAGTATCCTTTTTCATTAGTCTATGTGTTTCATCCGTAAACTATAAACCTCACAAGGAATAACTGTCAGTTTTATAATGACTGCTTTCCTGAAATAAGGAAATAAAGATCACACTGGTAAAAAGGTTCCCAAATCCCAAGTGTTTTGCTGCTCTAATGCCACTGTATTATTTTAAATAAATCACTATCAGTCATGATGCGTGAGCAGTGTCAATTTGTAAATTGTCTTTTAAGCCACTGTAACATAAAATGATGTAATTAATTGTGTGTATTAACATTATGGTGGAATTTTTTGAAAAATACATTTTGCTTTGGTGTCAAATGAGTCCAGATTTGCTAAAACTTTAAATTCCTTTCAGTTTGTAACAGTAAATGTTGTAGGACCTCACAAAGTTTCTTCAGTTAACCTGCCCCTTTCTGAACAGACATAAAAAGAAACAAAAGCATCGTTTTTTTCATTCTGTTTCTGCTCCTGACACACGATGGATCTGCGCATCTCTGTTTTTCTTCTTCTCATTTTTTTCACTGGAGGTACAAAAAAATAGCAAGTATTTAATAATGTATTATTTGGTATACATAGAGAGGTCACTAAATGTCTGTCTGTGTGTTTAAGGACACTCTATCAAGTGTTACACATGCATGCCTGATCTGACGGGTTCCTGTGATGCCAAAGTGGAGACGTGTGGAGATGGAATTTCCAAATGTGCAAGCATGACGGGAGAACAATCCATTGGTAAGTCCAGTATGATGTGGAAATCTACAGTCATTATTGAAAATAATAATATGCAGTACAAGTATGTTCATCTCATCACATTTCTCTTATTTGCAGGTCCCGCTAAGATAACGGTCACAATTAGACGGTGTGCAGATACATGTGAACCTGGGACCAAACAGCCCTGGATTGGAGGGAAAGCAACTCTCCACTGCTGTGACACTGATCTCTGCAATGCAGCAGGTATTGTGCTTTATATGATCATGTGCTAATTTACATTTGCATGTTTTCCCCCCTCAATGACTACTACAATAATATAAAGACTGTTCATAAAAAGCTAAATATTAAATTACAACAGTGTCAAGTGCTTTTAGTACAAAACTGATTGATTTAGAGTCAATACAAATTTTAATACTATGAGTAATAGCATTAATTAACAGCATTTTCCTTATTCTGTTGATCAGATGGTGTGTATAAGGGAAGCTTCTTCCTGCTGTTGCCTTCTTTGCTCTTCTACTTCCTGTTTCAGTGAATCAGATTCAACAGCTGCAGCAGAAACTGAATGTCACACATGTTTCTATTCTTCAATAATTAAATAAAGCTTGTCATTAATGAAAATGTGTTTTTGGTTGTTCAATTAGCAAGGTTAACCAATCAAAGTATTGAAATGCTTGGATTCAATTTAACTACAAACAACAAGACAACTTACAAGATAAGCATGTTCATTTGATACTCAAGTGATTCTCACACAACCACAGACACACACCCCACACACACACACACACACACACACAAAACATAACTGATATAACAGAAGTATGTTTCCTGAGAAATCATGTGTTTGTGATAAATTTGTATTGGTAATGTTTCAGACAGCAGTATTATCTCTACTGCCTCACTTGAATTGAAATGACTCAAAATAATGATCTGAAATTAAGATGCAAAGTATGATTAGTGACTCCTCAGTTTAATAAGATTAAAGCTGCACAGTTTGGCCTGAGATCATCATAACACCAATAGTGATCACTGAAGATCTGAGGAATGATCAGAAAAGGTGGTGATATTAATACAAATTTCCAGACAAAAAAATGAGAAGAAATGGCAGCACTTTACAATAAAGTCCCATTAGTTAACATCAGATAATGCTTTAAATAAATAAACATTACAGTATTTATTCATCTTTGTTAATGTCAGTTAATAAAAATACGACTGATCATATTTCATGTGAGCTCAGGTCCATTAAATAATAATTACAGATACAACTTTTGATTTTAATCATGTAAATGTTGCAATTAACATTAAATAACATTAATAACTGTAATAAATAATGATGAAAAAAAAAGAATCTTATTGTAAAGTGAAATAAAAAAAAAATAAGAAGAGACAATAAATAAAAGATAAAATAAATATGCTTACTGCAGTATTAAAGTTTTTTTCTGGAAATGGAACATAAAATGCAATGGACTACAAGAAGAAAAACAAAAACTAGGAGAAGATTTCAGAAGAGCACTCATGCAACTGTGTAAGAAGCATCATATTTTTTTTTCCTACACAGTAATACCCACACAACTGCATTTGCATTATGACCCAAATCACACACTGATGCTTCTCTTCTGTTATTCTTAACTCTCTTTTATATGGTAAACTGTAACAATTAACCTTCAAAAACTGTTAAATGGATTAAAGGCTTTATGATTTTTTTTGTCTCAGAAAACACAATGTAGCAACAAAAACCACAACACCACATCCTTAAACACCTGTTTGTCCATATGCCCTGAAAAACTTTTCACAAGACCATTGCATGCAATGACTGAATTTTGACTGAGGTCACGTGAGCCCCAGATTTTTTTTTGTCTCTTTTTTTTTTTTTCTCCTAGCACACATTTCTCAATACTGAGGTAATTTTTTCAAAGCTCTTCTCACAGTTCTCCTAACCAACACTCAGCTTGGTGCAGCAGTTAATTTCCCATCAAAAATGAAAAAAAAAAAAAAAAAAAAAACTGCTAAGACACTGTTTCAGATCAACTAATTCTTCCATAACAAATTTTTATCACTATTGATTTTATACAAATGTAGGGTAAAGGCCAGCTGCCATAAATTAGATTTTTAATTGATCAAACTTTTACCACAATGATGTTTCTCTATTAGTATTTAATATTTAGTCATATTTGTTCTGTATTTATACATTTGAACACTATTATACCCTTTATTCATATGCTTTATCTCAAACTACATGGCCAAATTCATGTAAACACCTGACAGTTTTTAAAGTTTTATTGTTACAGTTTACCATATAAAAGAGAGTTCAGAATAACAGAAGAGAAGCATCAGTGTGTGATGTGGTCATAGTGCAAATGCGGTTTGTGTGGGTATTGCTGTGTAGGAAAAAAATTATGATGGTCCTCACAGTGGTATCAGTGGTCTTCTGAAATCCCCTCTTTGTTTTTTTTTTTTTTCCTTCTTGCAGTTCATTGCATTTTATGTTCCATTTCCAGAAATAATTTTAATGACCACTCATGTTCCTGTGTCTGCTTAATGTTTATATTAAAGCAGCACCACACGTGTTCATAGTAGGGAGTTGATTCTCCCTTTGCTGTTAACAGCTTCCAGTCATCTAAGGTTTTCCAATAGATGAGGTCTGAGCTTCACTCCTTGCTCAGGGTAGCGGTATATTGAATTTTTGGAATAAAATTGAGTCATTGAGGGACTGAAGTACAGTGCATTTAATGGACATCACTGTCTAGTTGTAATAATAAAATATATTTAAGTGAAAAGCTAATCTTGACTTGGTTTTTCCAATAACCGTCCCACATCACCCAACATAGCTCATATCTTAAACATTCATATGTAAACTGAAATCAAAGGTTTATAATGTAAACATGTCCTAATCTAAAACAAACTAATGTGGTATAGCTGGTTATCAAATTTGTGCATCAGGTTGTGTGTAAAAGGATATAATGTTCATGCACTCACCCTTATGTCGTTCCAAACCAGTATGTCTGTCTTTCTTCTTGTAAGATGTGAAATTATTTCCTCATGAATTTAAAGTCCAGGAACCCTGACAAAAACAGATGCCATGCAACAAAACAATAAAACTAATCTGGAGAAGAGATCTTCAAAGAGGGCAAACAACACCACCCCTATTGCTCATTTACAACCCCCTTCCTCCCTCTCCTCTCCCCTCCCTGCATCTCACACTTTTCCCCCAAAAGGTTCCACTGAAAGTCACTAAGAATGTCCATATACTACATGTGTTACATTTTGTGAATATGTTGAATTTTCCCTTTCATGTTTGGTATCATTCTAAAGGTCTTAGTGCGATTGGTAAAATGGTCTCAATTTCACAGAAGTCACTTATATTATGAGGAAGACTGAACACTTTTGTAGAATTGTGTTTTGCTGCTGAGGGGTGTTTTCCCCTTAGGGTCGGGTGAGAATCTCCAGCCAGGTGTGACCCTGGGTCACGAGATCTCCTGGCAAACCAAAAGGTCTTTATGGTTTTACAACTGATTGGAAGATTTGTTTGTTTTGGTCTGGGTATATAAGCGAAGTGACAACACATTACGGGGGGATTCTGTATTCAGAAGAACCCCCACACTGTGTGTGAGAGTCTCTGGAGCTTTGCCTCCAAATCTCTCACATGCTGCTGTGTATCTCTGCGGTCAGGTATGCATCTCTCACTCTTAGATTTATCTTGGAGTATGTTATGTATTCATTTTAATTGGAACTGAATTTAATTCTGAATTGGATTTTCATTGTTAAGCTATGTAATTGGCATGATACCTTTTTACCTGACTGCTAATAAAATGTTAACTTTGACTTATTCTGGACTTCTTGGAAATGATTTTCTAGTAGGTTAATGTGTAATGGTGCTACCGCAAGACTGCGTCCAGGGCAGACCACGCCGGAAGCACCGACTGATGAGCCATGGGGACATCACTAGGGCTCCGGATGTTGAGTTGTCACTGACTTAACACGATGTAGCTCTCGCGGTTATTGAGGAAATATATACTTTTTGTTGAGAGCACGCAGGCGCGGCCCACTTTAAGATATTATAATCGCTCTGCATCCTCTGAGTAAGTCAGAACTGGCGAGCTTGTGTCGACGAATTCGCCACGGCCGGGGTGTAAATCGAAAGCGGCACCTAGTCCCTAAGGAACGAAAATATTAAGACTGCGGGTCTTCCAGAATATTCAAATGTCTAAATTATTATACAGAAAAATAGCCGCGATCAGCAAATTACAGAATACAAACCAGAATTAACAAATTATTCATAATTGGAGTCAGACTAAATTATTCATGGAGTCAGATTTTTGTTTGGAAACTAAATTTTAATATTTCAAGGTAATTTTTACAGAAGCGCCGTAAAAGACCTACACGCAAGAAACCTTCAGCTGAACCGCTAGGCTTGCCGTAGCGGGAGGAGCCTTACAGTTGGTGACGTTCCCTAGTGATCTCCCAGTCTCAGGCGAGGGTTTTTTTCAGCGCAACATTCAAATGTGCTCCGGAAAGAGGTTTGAGCTTCTCCTTCCCTTTCTTCAGCTGCTGCGGTAAGTCATTTCTTATGTGCCTTTTTAGAAATGTTGAGGGAAAGCTTAGACGCACTCAATATAGACATATTTGTAGAATGAGTCGGAATACTCATAAATATAGACCGGAGACCGTAGAAATCCGGTGAGGCATAAGAATTAGACGAAATGAACTGACAGGGACATGATAGCGGCAGAGCAGATGAAGAATGAAGTCTCTTGAAGCAACATCCAACTCTCGTAAGAGATGAAAACTTAAAATTGGAATAACATCATCCAAGTTTTATTCTGGTACTCAACAGAGGGCTGAAAATTAAAATCTAAATTCTGGTATTAACAATTTCCTTTCGTTATTGTTTAATGGCTTCGTAACAATAACTTTGCAACATTGGAAAAGCAAACAGGTATGTTTAAAGAATTTAAGGAAATTTGTGATTGGATTAACTCGAAAGATTATCAAATTCTTACTAGAACCTTTTGTATCTGAAATTGAAGTTGGGCAAGGCAGTGCAATGTAATTAAAAATTAGAGAATTTCAAAAGAAACTCTAATCTGGGGAAAATGTGTCTCAGTCCCAGAATATTACTGCTGCTATGCAGAAATCTCAGTGATTGTTAAAAGAAGAGACACTAGAAATTCGATATCTGAAACTAGAATGCACATGAGGGCAATTGTGATGTCGCTGAGAGGCTTGTAACCAGGCCTGAGGGTTAAACCCATTCAGAGGACATCCACAACTTCTTCTGTGAGAGAATTGGTCAAACAGGCAAATTAATTAAATTAGATGTATTGAAATTCACTCAAAAGTGGGAAAACCCCCGATATTACAATATTTGGCTCAACAACACTGCTCAAAATTCAGTCTTAATAAATATAGCATATAGCTTGGGTTTATTTCAGACTTCACAAAACTACTACACTATTGTACGATTTTAAGTCTTTGTCTTTAAGTAGACAGACAAACCATAGGAGACCATAAAACTATGTGTGTGCTCTGCATTTGCTTTGGGTTTGCCCAACCCCCAAACTTCCTAATACTCGAATAGATTCCGAAAAGATGCACTTAGTAACACCTTAGCTCATAAACAAAAGAATCTGGTCCAATCCCAGATTGTAGTCACAACAATCAGCAACACTTCACACTGGGGTGTCATTTGTTGATATTGATTAGTGTATTGGCTAACGTGGATAAGCAATGAACAACACTTCATACTTCATGGTAGGTAATGAGAATGCAGTTGTTCATTGTTTGCTCATGGTGATCCACGGTGCACTGACTAGTGTCAACAAATGTGATTTTAATAACACAGTAGTGAATGCTGAAATTGGCATGAACTAGAATTCATAAATGCTGTAGAAGTATTGTACATTCTCTTTCATGTTAATATAGTTAACTAATGAAAATCTTCGGACTCAGCTATGATTCGACCCATGCTTTCAGAATGTGCTTGTGGGGCATTGGATGTTCACAGCAACAAAGTCTACAACTGGATTCCAGTTTGGTTGTTGCTGTGCACATGATGAACATGCTAGGATTGCTGCAGTCACAGGGCCAAATCAAAGGTGTATCTTAAAAAAGATTAGTGAGATGATAATCAGTTGATCTGAACAAGTTGCCCGGAGGCCCTCCAGAGACCAGTATTAAAAGTATTTTAATTTACATTATTTTTAATGTAATATACTTCATATTATAACAACCTTATAATACATTATATTACAATGGCCAATAATGGCCTTTAATCTCATGATTATTCAGCATTGTGTTAGAAGAGGAAGAAAGAGTAGAGTAAGAGGAATGATCAGAATGTAGAAAGAAGGTATATACTGCATGTGAAAGAAGTTGGAAGCACTATTAGTGCTGGGAAAGAGATTAACAGAAGGTGGTTAGAAGCAAGAACCATTAAGAAAGGAAAATGAAAGGAAGAATGATCAAACTAATAAGAAAGAACTTCTTTATCTTCTATTCTGTGCAAAATCTTCAATGAGAAAAGCTAACATGCCCAGAATTTACCAACTAAAACGATCAATCTGATGGCAATATCTTGAATAGGCCAGGTCTATCCAAGGCCATAAGATGATGTAAATTTGATTTTGTTGACATGTAACCCAGTAACAAGGGAAGGTACAAGTTTTGTTTTCCTTGCAACAAAACCAAAAACACGGTGGTGCAAGTGTTAGAAAACTGTGCCACCCTTCACTGGGAGCGCCAACTCAGAATCTGATCAGAGAGCTCATTTTTACTTTGGCATGTGATTAAAGTTGTGTGCAATGTTAAAATCAAGCAGAGATTCGCAAGTCTTTACAGACTGCAGAGATGGAAATGGTCAATGTATAAAAAGCATAGGAAAATGCCAATTACTAAGCTAACAGCACAGCACCAAAATCAGCAAATTAATGCTTTGAAGTTTGAACACAGATCTCACGTCTGTAAACAGTATCATTTAAAGATATTTTTTCAGCATGATCAATGTTAAATTCCATAACTGCCTAGTAACAAGCTGCAACAACAGTGCAATTTAGCCTGCAAGCAGATAACAGTACATGTATGCTAAACATGCTCATAGGAATGATTCAACTACAAGCTACACCATAACAGCAAACCAGAATTACCAGTATCTAAATTCATGATCAACATATACTGTAATTGATAAAACAACATGCTCTGTGACAATCACCAGATTGACCATGCTGCAACAACATGATCATGATACATGTAGTAAACTAAAAAGGCTCTTATGAAACCTTACACCTCTCACAACTGTTGCTTTCCACCAGTCCGGCATGCGAAAACTCAAAGAAACTTTCCTCAAGGATTTTTCGGCGACTCCCACTTGACATCCAAAGCCACTTACACCACACACACACAAGGAGATGGGTGGAGAGATACTTCAAGGGGTCATTCACACCTCATAGCACTGCAAGTACTTACATGACCTCCCAGTGTAGCACTGGAACTAAATTACACCATACAGATTATGGTAGACGAGGCATCACCCATCTCCTATACACAAACATACATACATACAAACATACACAACACATTTTTACTACTATGACCACACAACATCCATAACCTGGCATTCATAAGAATATCCAGGTCCAAATTACCCATAACATTCAAATCTATTACTTCACACATATAGCTCAAAAGAAATTAATTTTATAGTTTAATTTCAATTATAGCAAGCATTGCTGCAACTTTAAAGTCTTGGGAAATGTTATGGTCTTGCGAACTTATTGTATGCAAGCACTGTAATGTGCATAGGACTTGCACAGCTACAGTCACACATCAACTGATTCAAATTCTATCTACAAACTGTAAAATGAGACCTATTCAGCAATGCAACTGGTCTCTTAGAACAAATATTTATGTCCAATCATTGGCATTGTTGCAAACTAGGGGGCCCACTAGTTTACAGCATATGGCTAATGATAATACAAATTTATCTAAATAGATAAAGATCAATCAATTACAAGAATTCCAATCAAACTGCATTATCAAGTGTGACTTTAGCCTGCATATCAAATGCACAGAGGATAATTGAGAGGGAAAAAGCTACACAACAGATTTGAAATCTCTGTTTCTGTGAATTCTCATTCTCTAATTGACTTGATTAAAACCTTAGGTCTGCATTAATGATTTGCAATTAAAATGGTTAATATAGGCAATTTTATGATGGTGATTATGAAATTGTGTATTTCTGTGTTATTATATGATATATTTAATTATGCATACCTGGTAAACATTTTTTAATATGCATACCATGGTAAACATACCAGTTATATTGATTTTGCTACTTCCCTTTTATTCACCCAGACCAAGTACCTAAATCCAAATTACTTTGCATATTGGTAGTAAACAATCTGGCAACCAAATGAGACCTCTTCACTAAATATTTGACTCTGAAAAAATGGAGACCTTATTTACCACTCGCACTTTTGAGATGATTGTTTTGTTTATCTCATAACCCTCTTCTCATTCCATTACATCACCAAAGTTATCAATGTTCAGTTATTGCATGGTCACTCAGGGGTTGTACAGATGTCTCGCATGCATCGGAACATCGTCAGTGAAATAATTGCCTCACCTATGGAGATCTGACAAATTCTGCGAAATACACCTTCTACCTGAAGGTGACTGAAGACTTCTTCAGGTCAGATAAACATCCTGGGGAGGATGGCACTTGATGTAGATGCTTCCCCAGAATGCAAGGACACTTTCAGCTCATGCTTGATCGACTCAACGGACATGATACAACAAGTAATCCTACAGACTGACTACCACCACTGTCAGTGCAGGTGGAAACGCACCTGACCGAAAGATTGCAGCAGCGCAGAACGTCCTCTTTCAAAGAGACTTGTTTCACTGAGGTGAATTCTGCAGTGCTTTCATGAACGTGCCTTAATGTTGTTATTTCAGGTAACCACCATGCTCCTGCACTCATCAGCTAATGCTACCTGCCCTGCAAAGACTTTGACGGTAGACATAATTCGGAAATCATCAAATTGTGACCCCTTAGGGACTGCTTGGGATTTGCCCCAAGGGGTCAGGGAAGGACTGTAAGATGTGAAATTATTTCCTCATGAATTTAAAGTCCAGGAACCCTGACAAAAACAGATGCCATGCAACAAAACAATAAAACTAATCTGGAGAAGAGATCTTCAAAGAGGGCAAACAACACCACCCCTATTGCTCATTTACAACCCCCTTCCTCCCTCTCCTCTCCCCTCCCTGCATCTCACACTTTTCCCCCAAAAGGTTCCACTGAAAGTCACTAAGAATGTCCATATACTACATGTGTTACATTTTGTGAATATGTTGAATTTTCCCTTTCATGTTTGGTATCATTCTAAAGGTCTTAGTGCGATTGGTAAAATGGTCTCAATTTCACAGAAGTCACTTATATTATGAGGAAGACTGAACACTTTTGTAGAATTGTGTTTTGCTGCTGAGGGGTGTTTTCCCCTTAGGGTCGGGTGAGAATCTCCAGCCAGGTGTGACCCTGGGGCATGAGATCTCCTGGCAAACCAAAAGGTCTTTATGGTTTTACAACTGATTGGAAGATTTGTTTGTTTTGGTCTGGGTATATAAGCGAAGTGACAACACATTACGGGGGGATTCTGTATTCAGAAGAACCCCCACACTGTGTGTGAGAGTCTCTGGAGCTTTGCCTCCAAATCTCTCACATGCTGCTGTGTATCTCTATGCGGTCAGGTATGCATCTCTCACTCTTAGATTTATCTTGGAGTATGTTATGTATTCATTTTAATTGGAACTGAATTTAATTCTGAATTGGATTTTCATTGTTAAGCTATGTAATTGGCATGATACCTTTTTACCTGACTGCTAATAAAATGTTAACTTTGACTTATTCTGGATTTTTTGGAAATGATTTTCTAGTAGGTTAATGTGTAATGGTGCTACCGCAAGACTGCGTCCAGGGCAGACCACGCCGGAAGCACCGACTGATGAGCCATGGGGACATCACTAGGGCTCCGGATGTTGAGTTGTCACTGACTTAACACGATGTAGCTCTCGCGGTTATTGAGGAAATATATACTTTTTGTTGAGAGCACGCAGGCGCGGCCCACTTTAAGATATTATAATCGCTCTGCATCCTCTGAGTAAGTCAGAACTGGCGAGCTTGTGTCGACGAATTCGCCACGGCCGGGGTGTAAATCGAAAGCGGCACCTAGTCCCTAAGGAACGAAAATATTAAGACTGCGGGTCTTCCAGAATATTCAAATGTCTAAATTATTATACAGAAAAATAGCCGCGATCAGCAAATTACAGAATACAAACCAGAATTAACAAATTATTCATAATTGGAGTCAGACTAAATTATTCATGGAGTCAGATTTTTGTTTGGAAACTAAATTTTAATATTTCAAGGTAATTTTTACAGAAGCGCCGTAAAAGACCTACACGCAAGAAACCTTCAGCTGAACCGCTAGGCTTGCCGTAGCG
>CM070027.1:31769446-31930275 GCA_036247105.1 Cirrhinus mrigala
CTTCTAGTAGAGTGTTACCTGTTCAAAAGGAAATCATTTTAGCAAGTGCTTTTAGCGGGGTGGGTTCATGTTCATTGTCTGTATATTTTTTTCTAGTATAGCCCTTATAATCTTGTCAATACAACAATATTCTCCTGAGAACCGTAGAAAAAAGCAGTTTTGTAAATTTCCTGTTTTTTTTACATCATGACATTGTTTGGAGCATGAGAAACAAAGGGCGATTTAAAAAACAAAAATTATTATTAATCATAATTTTATGATATTGTAACGCCACGCCAGCAGAGGGAGCCCTCACCCATTGACTGCCTGTTGCTGCTTCATGGGTAACTTCCTGTTTGGTGGCCATTTAAGGAGGCCTAAACCAAACAGGCCCTGCGAAGTATTGTTTTGCCGTGCGGACTCTATTAAGCGTTTTCGCTTGTTTCATTGCCTTGTTTTTGCCACGGTTTTGTGTCATGTCATAGTTTTGCCTTGTTCCTTGCCATAGTTTTTGCCTTGTTTCATTGCCTTGTTTTATTTGTTACTTTTTGACTGCTCTCTTGGTATTTTGACCTTCTGCCTGTTTTCTGGATTTTGCTATTGTTTTTGCCCTGGATATTACTGTTCGTTTGGATATCGACCCTGCCTGTGTTGACTACGATCTGTGCAATAAAGCTCGCATTTGGATCTATCACGCTTTCCTACGAGTCCGCCTTACAGAAATACTTCGCCTACCAAAGATCCAGCGGCTTACGGAACACACGACCAGATCACCATGGATCCAGCATCACGCCTCGTTCAGCTCCGCCAAGGTAACCGGAAAGTTTTCTCAAGGACATTTTCTTCTATGGCTTGTGTAAAGACATATCAAACAGAATGCCTGGTCATCACCGCAACTGGTCACTGGTACATTATATTGACTATACTTTGTTGCTGGCTGGATCGGCATTCACTGTGGGGATCGCTGATGATAAACCTTGCCATCCACCAGTATCTGCCACACCAAGGAATTCATATGTCATGCCCGGTATCGTCACTATCACACCAGAACCCTCTCATGCCAAGCCTGCCAAGCCAAAGCCTGTTCACGTCATGCCTGCCAAGCCAAAGCCTGCTCAAATCACATCTACCAAGTCACAGTTTGCTCACGCCATGCCTGCCCGTCCAGAGTCTGTACCTGTCATGGCCGCTCTCCCACAGCCAGCTCACAAGATGGCTACCATCTCCAAGCCAGTCCACAAGATGGCCGCCATCCCAGACCCAGTCCACAAGATGGCTGCCATCCCAGAGCCAGTTCACAAGATGGCCGCCACCCCCAAGCCTGTCCACAAGATGGCCGCCATCCCCAAGCCTGTTCACAAGATGGCTGCCTGAGCCTCATCAGTCCAAATCTCATCTCGCCATGTCTGCTGCACCCAAGGCAAATCAAGTGATGGCTGATCCTTCGGTGTCAAGTCAAGTCAAGGCTGCACGTTCAGTGCCAAATCAAGTGACAGCTGTGTTTCCTGAGCCACGTCAAGTTACAGCTGTTACTTCGGAATCAAGTCAAGTTACAGCTGTAGTTCTTGAATCAAGCCAAGTCACAGCTGTTCTCCATGAGTTAAGCCACGGCACAGCTGTTCACCATGAGTCAAGTCACGTTACAGCTGTTGTTCCTGAGTCAAGTAAAATTACAGCTGGGTTGTCTATATTAAGCCAAGCCACAGCTGATTTCCATGAGCCAAGCCAAGTTACAGCAGATCTTCATAAGCTAAGTCAAGTTACTGTTGTTGTTCCCGAGTCAAGTCAATCCACAGCTGACCTTCATGAGCCAAGTAAAGCCACAGCTGACCTTCATGAGCCAAGTCAAGCCATGGCAGACCTCCCTGAGTCAAGTCAAGTCACGGCAGATCTCCCTGAGTCAAGCCAAGTCACAAACAGACCTTCCTGAATCAAGTCAAGAAACAGCTGCGCTCCTAACAGCACCTCTTCATGACATGGCTGTTAGTACAGGGCCTTGCCAAGCCACAGCCATCCTGCCAGAACCTCACCAGTTCCCCTCTGACCTTCCAAAGCCACGTCACATTTCAGCTGATCCTCTAGAGTCTCGTCATGTCTCAGCTGATCCTCCAGAGCCTCATCACGCATCAGCCGACATCCCAAGCCACGCAGAGCCCATGCTCCCAAGCCACATGTCCACAGCGTCCACACCCTCAAGACCGGCAGGCATCCCCCTATCTACTGTGCTGCCTGTAATCGCTGTTGCCATTTTGAGTGTGTGGGCTACACGCTGTACTCCAGAGGCCTCGTCTGTCCACGAGTCTGGTCCAGAGGCCTCTCTTGTTCAAGAGTTTGCGCCAATACCTCCTGAGGTGTCAGCATGCTCTGTAGATCCTCCTAAGGAGGTGGCGTCCACCCATGAACTCACTGCCATGTCTGACCATGAGTCTGCGCCAATGCCCCCGGAGGTGGCGGCTCCGGCTGCAGAACCTCCTATGGGGGCGGCGTCCTATCATGAACTCTCTGCCCGTCATGTCACAGCCAAGAAGGTTAATCAAGAACTCTCCGCTCATCATGTCACAGCCAAGAAAGCCAAAGAGGCCAAGGAGACTGTCTATGAACTCTCCACTCTGCTATGGATGTCACTAGTTCCACTGTGGATATCTTTGCTCCTGTCTGCTCTGCCTGCCTCGCCATGGCTCCCTGCTATGCCTGCCTCGTCATGGCTCCCTGTTCTGCCTGCTCTGCCTGCCTCGCCATGGCTTCCTGATCTGCCTGCTCTGCCTGCCCCGCCATGGCTGCCTGCTCTCCCTGCTTCACCATGGCTCCAGGCTCTTCCGAATCAAACATGGTGGACTTCTGTACCATATGTAGTGGTAAACTTGCCATACCAAGACCAGCCTGTGTATGTGATAAGACCAGAGGGAAGAACTGGACCAGAGCGGCTGGTCCACAGGAACCTTCTTTGACCATGCCTGCAGTATCCAGAGGTGCCACAAGAGCATGATAATCCATCAGAGACCTCTACCCCTGAGTTGATGGGATGGGGTTGTATTCAAGGACTCTTAAATCCGGGACTACCAGAGGTGGCTGGCCCCAGTCGTGATGTGAGGCAGTCTCAAAGGCTGACTAGAGGGCGACCGCCAAACAGGTATGTGGAATGGGAGTAATTGGTAGTAGGGACTACTAACCATTAGTGTGGGGGGGTGTCATGGGCTGACTAATTTTGTAGGAACAATTAGTAGATGGTGTAGGAGAATAGAATAATAAGAGAAAATGATCCATTGGCTCTGGGAATTTGGGGGTATGGCTGGGTTGTGCTTTCTGCTTTTTAGGTTGATGTGCGCAGGTCAAGGCGGGACAGCATCAGTAAGGCGGGGAAGGTGTGCATCGTGACTTGAAAACGAGCTCAGCCCTAAAGAAGATAGACGAATGGGAAACGGCACGGCGTACGCGGCGAGTGGAAAGACGGAGAACGAGTTCCTGGCACGGGTTGGAGATTCGGACGAGAAAGGAGACTCCACGGAAGGAGGAAAAGTGACAAGTGTTTCACGTGACGATTGTAGCTGCGGGATCTCCGCACGAGGAAATTGAGAATGCCGTGGTTGTCTACAGGGAGGGGCGAGTTACTCGCTCCCCCGGTAAGTTAAGTGCTCTTTCTTCACCTCCTTTGGTATTGACGAGTGTGTCCGTGAGGAACTGATTGCGTTGTCATTGTAGCAGACCGTGGATGAGCCGGGGGGTGCTGCCGTCGGATCCTAACACGAGGAAATTGACGCTTGTGTTTCTACGGGGAGGGGCGAGTTACTCGCTCCCCCGGCTAGTGTGAAGAACGCGCCACTGGATTGGAGTCTGGTCGAGTGTAAGCAAATTTGTCATCCTTGGAAGAATTTCTACACTAACTACACGGTTAAGGACTGAGATTTGAACGGTGCACACGAGAGAAGTGCTGCCCTTGATGATTGGACTTGAACTGTTTGATCTGTGCCGTTATGTACCTAGGATGAAGGGAGTTTTAACCAAGTGAAATTTTGTCATCTGTAGCATCGCTATTTTTGTGTTTGTTATTATATTTAGTTTGTGTTGCTTACAACTATATTTCGGCTTCGGATTAAGAACGGAACTAGAGCTAATATAATTCGGGAGTAACAGGAACTTGAGTATTTTGTCTGTGGTGTGTATTGTGTGGGTTCACTTTGTACTTGGAGTGATTAATTGCTTGGAGTGTGTGCAAATGTTTAGATTTTTCTCGTGGGTTCTTTTTTTTTTTTTTTTTTTTTTCTGTGGTTCCCCTCCTAGATAGCCTACTCAGGCCAAGATAGTAATAAGCATACTGTGGGGTTATTTAAGCCATTGTGTTTTCTTTTATTCAAGACCAATTTTATTGAATGCTACATAAATGATTTTACTTAAACTTCTTGGTGTTAATGTTGTAAAAGTGTAGTGTGGTGTAAGATTTGCCTATTGCCCTTCTATCTATATAAGATTAATCTTATCAAATCCTACGTAACCATTTCTTGACCTTCCTGTTTTTAACTGTGTAAAATAAAGATACTTCTGTGCAAGTGGTGCTCCTGTGTCATAATTGAAGGTCTTAGTTGCTCCCCAGAGTATCTAAAGTGGTTGGTGTTTTGGTGATTGGTGCCTCCCTGTGACACTCGCAACTCGATTCTAAGAGTTGCTAGCAGTTTAATGCTTAAACTACAGCAGTAGTACTATAAACGAAACTAAACTAAATTACTATCATCACTCAATATACTCTATGCTAAAGGACGTCATTATTATCTTCTGTAACGTTACAGTAACAATTTAGCAAACAAATATTCTAAAACATCGTTTTGTAATACGTTCAGAGGGAGCTAGGGCAGATAATAACACAATCCTTACGAAAATTAAAACCAAAATACATGGTTTAACCATAGTAACCACAAATGAACAATGGTTTTGCTACACTAACCATAGTCTAACCAAGAGATGTTTAGTAAAACTATGGTTGTAAATTAAAACCGATTGTAATCAATCCGCCAAAAAACAAACAAACAAAAACATGGTTACTATACTTTTACTGTAACCATGATTAATTTTGGTAAGAGAAAAATATGACTCTTGATAATTGTCACAGTTGTGTGAGACTGAGACGAACGAAGATGTAATATAATGAAAAGTCTTTAATAAAATCCGAAACAAGGGTACATCAAGACAGGAACAGCAGGAAGACACACACCAACATACTTTACGGTCCGACGACAAACACTGAACTGAATACAACTTATAAAGGGGTGCTAACGATACAAGGACAGGTGTGGGTGATTAACCAATAATGACTTAACGAGGAACGGAACAGGAAAGACCATATAAGGGCACAGATAGGATAAACCAATATAGACAGTCCTAAAACAAAAGAGTGGACGTGGGAAGGTAACAATAATTTCAGTGTTGGAGGAGGCTCAGGCGGAGGACGGACTCCCGGGAGGAGGACAACAAACAATTCCAGGGTGGTGATGATGGAGGGAGAAGTCAGAAGGATCCAGGGCGGTTCCAACAGAGGGAGGAGCCAGGGAGGAGACAGAAGGGTCCAGGGTGGGTCTGACGGAGGGAGGAGCCATGGAGGAGATAGAAGGGACCTGGAGCAGGAGGAGCCAGACGAGACCCAGGCCACAGCCATGATGGTGGCCCACGGTGGAGCCAGCGGAGGGAGGAGCCATGGTGGAGGAAAGGCTGACGACTCTAGGGGGCCGACCGATGGAGGCGGAGCAGGTGGAGCCTGAGGTGGAGACGGAGAGCCGATGATCCAGGGCAACACCAAGGATCCGGAGGGCCAAGGCGGAGCCCAAGGCTCTGGTGACCGAGGCGGAGGCAGAGATCCGGAGGTCCACAGTGGAGCCGGAGCGCTAGAGGACTGAGGCGGAGCTGAAGGGAGGGAGGAGCCCAACGGAGCCGGTGGGACGAAGCGACAAGGCACAGCCGAAGGTGTGGAGTGGAGCACCCTCATGGCCAACTAGAACATCCATCGTCACGGGCCACGTGGCCGGCTCTCGCACCTGGTCGGACAGGCTCGGCTCAGGCTCCGTGGTGATCTTCTGCGCTGTCGCTCCCCTTGACGATGGCTCTGTTGCTCTCGGCTCTGACTCTCCGTCCGCGGTGGGCTCGGGCTCAGGCTCAGGCTCCGCGAGTCGGGGTGGTGGTTGGCTGGGCTCTGGGTCATGCTGCGAGACGTCTGCAAGGTGTGGCCGAAGGAGTTTGGTGAACGGTTGTGTTTCTTTCACCCAGTGTGAACGTCGATCTGTTCGTCCACAATGTGAAGTTGATGTAACTTTGCAGGGTCCAGCAGGGATCTCCGCGGGGCATGACGAAGCGGAGGTCATTGTCCAGTCCACACCTAAATCCCTCCATCAAGCAGATGTTGTCGCAACTGGCACGGTGGCAGGTGTCGACAAACTCCTCCACGTAGTCCTCCAGGTCCCTGCCATTCTGGAAGATGAAGATGGTAAAACCTTCCAGAATGGTGTTACCCCTCCTTGGGATAACGTTGATTGAGGTGAGGTTCATGTGGCAAAAGAAAAAAAAAAAAAAAAGACTGGTGAAAACGAAAATAAAGCGCGGGGAAAACTCGTCTCTAATTTGTTTGTTAGGTTGGACCTTCTGTCATGGTTGTGTGAGACTGAGATGAACAAAGACGTAATATAATGAAAAGTCTTTAATAAAATCCAAAACAAGGGTACATCAAGACAGGAACAGCAGGAAGACACACACCAACATACTTTACGGTCCGACGACAAACACTGAACTGAATACAACTTATAAAGGGGTGCTAACGATACAAGGACAGGTGTGGGTGATTAACCAATAATGACTTAACAAGGAACGGAACAGGAAAGACCATATAAGGGCACAGAAGGGATAAACCAATATAGACAGTCCACAGGGGTGTGACTTTGAATTTAAATTATTACTGCAAATAGAATATAATGAGGTGGTTGTTTTGGTGGAGACAGTTCTGCTCATAACAGTAAATGGCTGATGGTAAAAGTGACAGGTACAAGAAAATCAGTGAAAAAAGCAAACACACACAAAATGAAGAGACTGAAAAGGAAAATGGAAGTGAAGGTGCAGTTCAAGAGAGAGCCCTTTTCTTATTTTGCACGGCCCCAGCCTAAGGCTTTAAACATTTATTTAAATGTGATGGCCATACAAAAAAAAAGGGTTGTCCATGGTTTCAGAATTTGTTGTGGGTGTATGGGACGGCCTGGATGAGTGTGAGATTTCCCAGCCTGAAATTTGGTCCCAGTCCGGCAACTCCGGCCCTGTTCTACATGGTGGTTGTTTAGCCCTGATATATTCTAGTTTTAAATGTGTTAATATAATGTGAGGTTCAGTTACCAGCATGACACTAAAACAAATAGTAGTAATGAGTACTTCTTACTTAAGTAAATGTCTGAGCCCATACTTCTTTACTTTAACCAAGTAAAAACGTGTAGTCAGTACTTCTACTTTTACCAGAGTATTTTTAAACATGAGTATCTGTACTTCTACTTGAGTGAAGAATGTGTGTACTTTTGCCATCTCTGGTTATTGGGGTCGCTTCAACCCGCAGAGATCAAAAACAACCTGCAGCAACAGTGCAAAAGTACCCCAGTTCCGCAGGAAAAACACAGATTTGGCAACACTGACGACAACAGATAAGGGTCACATGACATAAACCAACCAATGAGAAACAAGACACATGACTACAACAGCCAATCATAACATGACACATAAACAAGTCGGGGGCACAATATTTTGGTATGGTTTCCAGGTCGAACGACATGTTTCTAGTGATGGGAAGTTCGGATCATTTTACCGACTCGGTCCTTTGAGTCTCGTTCAGCAAAATGAACGAATCTTTTTTCGAGTCATTTCGTTCATTTTGTTCATTTTAGCAAAATATAATTAAAATGTCACGTTTTACTTCCCTAACACATCTACTGCTTACACAAACGTTGATCACACTACAAACAAAACAAAACTATAATGCTATAAGAAACAGAAAATATTAATTCATTGTTTACCTGGGTCTTTAGTCTATGATTCGCTCACCTCACCTCTTATCTGACAAGATTTCGGGTTTGAGTCGTTCGTTCATCACCTGACAGCCCAATTAGCTTAACCAACGCAGCCTGAGCCGGAAAGAGAATTGATTAGTTCATTTCTCGAGTCCTCGGGTTTGAGTCGTTCGTTCATCACGTGACATCCCGTTAATGTTAACCTGTGCAGCCTGAGCCGGAAAGAGAATTGATTAGTTCATTTCTCGAGTCCTCGGGTTTGAGTCGTTCGTTCATCACGTGACATCCCGTTAATGTTAACCTGTGCAGCCTGAGCCGGAAAGAGAATTGATTAGTTCATTTCTCGAGTCCTCGGGTTTGAGTCGTTCGTTCATCACGTGACAGCCCCATAAGGTGAACGAACGACTCTAAAACAGGTGAACTAATTCCAGTACAGGACCTAATAGGATGTTGCGCATGCGCGACTGAACGAATCACTCGCCGAGACGACTCGTCCGTCCCGAGTCACATTAAAGATTCGTTCAAAATGAACGAATCGTTCAAGAACGACCCATCACTACATGTTTCCTGGAAACAGTGTGGAACGAGGTTTGAGATACGTTTTCTCTTGTTTGGTGGGTGTGTGAAAAATGTCAGCCCTTTCAGCTGTAACATGTATACAAACCACATGGTATTAAAGTGAGACAGCTCGCGCAATGCATGCATTTATAGTAGAATTTTCAACATCCCCTATGGTGCTGTAAATAAGCTGACAAATCTTGCTATGGCTATTGTTTACACACTGATGCACATATTGCTATATACAGTGGGAATCTGTAAGTAAATATAATTAACATCAAAATAAATTCACAAGAGATTCACAAGTATATTTTGCACATTTATTTACATTAAAGGCAAAATAACTAAAATAATAAGAGCACATAGATCTGGAACTTCTTTACGCCTGCAGTAATTGCAATGTCTTCTGGTCCATATCCTTACCACAGGAAGGTGTGCTACACACTGATTAATGTAACATAAAAAACACTATACATATTTATATATTTTGCTACTGTATTGTGGAGTGAAAAAAAAAAAATCAAAATATTGAGAAAATCACCTTTGAAGTTACCCAAATGAAGTTCTTAGCAATGCATATTACTAATCAAAAATTAAGTTTTGATATATTAACAGTTGGAAATGTACTAAATATCTTCATGGAACATGATCTTTACTTAATATCCTACTGATTTTTGGCATTAAAAAAAAAAAATTGTTGGCTCTTGCTACAAATATGCCCGTGCTAATTAAGACTGGTTTTGTGGTCCAGGGTCACAAATGTAAAGAAACAGTAAGACTTAATAAGGCATTAACATTAATTGAGCAAAACATTTGCTGCAGAATTAATGATTAGTTCATGTTGGCTCAAGTCAATTAAATAACAATAACCCATACAACTTTACATTTCAATAAAATATTAGTATATCCTAAAAGTAACTTTAACAATAAGAATAATAAATGCTTTTGATGTATTTTTCATTGTACATTCATGTTAACAAATGTAGTTAACTAACTGAACTTTACTGTAAAGGGGTACCAAATAAATAAATAAAGATATAATAGATGAGCTTCTAGATGAACTGTATTATTAATTTTTGAAGCAAGGTTTATACAAACATATTCGGAAATTCATAGTAACCCAGAAACTATGTAAACCACAAATGGAAATGGGTTTAAAAAAAAAAAAAAAAAAAAATCTGGCCACCTATAAAAGACTAAAGAGCAATGCCACGTGAAATGTGCTAATATACAGCTACACCACACTGTACTGAAAGCAAAACACAAGAGACCTTCTCAAAGTGTAAAAGTGATTAAACAGAAAATGACACATAGTCTACTTAAGTGGTCATTTTCAATAAGTAATATTAAAAAGATTCAATGTGCAGACATATAGTCAAAACTTATTAATTTTGGTAAATGTTTATGCGCCCTCTACAGGTGAAGAGGGTAAATGTGATCAATCTGTAAGCACAACTCGAGACCACAAGAGGGAGCTGATGGTGCAGATAAGTTTGCTAGGGCATCATTTTGTTTGTTTAAAATAAAACATCAACATAATCTTCTTTCTGCGTGTGAAGGTTCATTTACTCACCCTCATGTCTTCCCAAAGCTGAATGATTTTCTTCTGGTAGATTAGACTACTGTTCTTCTTGTTGCATCTGTTTAAGGGGAAATAATAATTATCATGACATTATTTAGATTTTTTATGGTTAAAATTATATTATACAGTTGTTATTATATGCATTTATTAAACTGGGGTGTTTGGGGATGTATTTTGCAAGCTACAGATTTACAGGTGGTCTGTGGGTGTATAATAATGCTTTTGGCCATTAAGGAATACCTCCATTTCTGTGTCTGACATCTTACATGGTAAATGTATTTTTCTGTTGTGTGAAACTGACAGTATTTTGATTAAGGCTTTTAAAAAATTATTTTCACTGAATTGCTTTAATTCAGTATTTATTTCTTTAGATTTAACTGTAAATACTGCAAGTATTTAGTTTTGTTTTTTAAAGGGAAAAGGCCTACAGTTAAGGGAACAATTATTAAAACAACCCATTCTAAATACTTGATTCTGGTCTCCTGTCATTCCTCAGCAATTACCTCTATAGTCAAACATATTGATCTTCTGATTTGTACATTGGTCCAAATAGACAGAAAGGAAGATCTATATTTCTAGTTATACAACCAGTTACAATAAAATGATGTGAATGTTTTTGAGAAAGGCAAAAGCAAAAAAAGGTAAGTGAGAGGTTTGATCAATGAAATATGAGATTAAACATTTATATAAATTCCTAATTTTACTTCCAATAAGGGGAAAACAAAATCATATCATTCATATTTATTTATTTATGTATTATAAAATTTATTTACATTTACTCTTAATGCAAAGCATTTTATTGTCACTGAATACTATAGACAAAAATCAACAGGCTTGCCTATATGTTTTTAAAAATACCAGCAACAACAACCTTTGTTTAACCTCTTATTCTTTAAAGATAAAATTCTTTTTTTTTTTTTTTTTTTTTTTTAGAACTGATAGAACTTGTCCATTTCATTTTTTTTTTTTTTTTTTTGAATCAGCCTGTGTCAGCTGCTATGCATGTATTTTTATTGGAATTTTACTATTTCACCCCCATTTCCTTTAATAAATCTATTTTGCACTATAAAAATGAGTTCCTCTCAGGACCTGAAGGACAAAAATGTCAACTGAAACTCATTAAAATTTCATTCTGTTGGCAAGGCTTCAAAATGACATTTTTTACCAGATGGTGCCATCTTTTAAGATTTGTCCAATAAAGCAAATACTCGCTTTATTTTCTGCTTCTGCATATTATAGAGCCAGCTGGATAAAAAATGCAGCTATAATTGTGTGGGTGTGTTGGTATGGATGTCAGAGTGTGGTTTGTATGTGTGTCATTTAAAAAAAAAAAAAATTGTGTGTGTGCTTGTAATATTTGAGAGAGAAAAACTACAGCAAATCACAAATCCAACCACTGTGTGCACCAGTGGACTTTTGCTGCCATCTAATGAGGAATATCTGGTATTGCGTCCAAACATTTTTTGATTTTTGAACAGCTAATTTTTTGAGATATCAACCTTAAATTTGGAACACAACTTGTTTAAATTTATTTATTGTTTTCTAGCAACACGTTTCATAAAATATATTTTTTATTTAAAATAATGTTCATAAAGCAGTTTCATAAACTTAAACCTCTATAACTTTTTTTTTGTTGTTGTTTCACTTTTTAAACTTTTTCTACTTCAACAATAATCTGCCATGGGTCTTCTTTAAAATAAGACCAAACTTAACTCCAACATTATCAGTGTTACAAGAATGATTCACAAAGCATTTAAAACAGACAAACAAAGTAACACGTTTAAATATACAGACGGTAAAATGGAACAACAAACTGTAGAAAAAACTGTGACAGTGAATGTTCTGGTGTAAAGAGACAAAAAGGGGAAAACCAATGAGAAGGGTTTGAATGTAAAACTGGGTATTCACAGCCTAGTGTGTACATACTAAGTATTCTCTTGTTGAGTTTTGGTGGATGTGATCTGTAGTTTCAACCCATTTACTGTATTTACAGGATCAGTTATGACCAGTTTGAGATGTAGATGTAAGATACAGAACAAAACCTAAACACACTACAATAAAGCTGAACAAATGCACACAGAAAGCAGAAATATGAGCAATAAAGCACACAAAATAAGAATATAAAAAGTAAAATCAAGGTAATTGTGTAAGATGTCTTGAGTATACCGTAACTGTATGAAATAATGACAGATTGATAAATTAGCTGATATTTGGCTATTTAACTGTCTGTATAAATTATGTTTCAGTCATTTATATGCCATCATTAAATCAGGAATATACAGTTTTCATCACTGGATCAACAGGAGCTGTTTCAGTCACTGAAAAACATTGGATGAACACTACAAATACATATCTTGCCTAATACAATATAGTGCAATAATATACACTAACACACTGTAAAAGATGTTCATCCTTTTAATTAAAATAAGTTTCTGTTGTAAAAAGCACTCGAAACCCTGAGGCAGCTCATGCCTTCAGAATGAGTCACTTTTCCAATCTGATGCTTAGTATGAACTCTCAAAACAGTCTAAATGAATTGCTGTCTGAACTAATAATAAGCAATGTTTATATTTTTTCTTTGTTAATGTTAGTAAAAACACAGTTGTTCAGTAATGTCAAATACAAAAATGTATTAGTAAATGTTACAATTAACATAAAATGTTTGTTAGTTCATGCTGGCTAATGTAGTGAACTAATTCTAACAAGTGAGACCTTATTGGAAAGTTTAGAAAAGACGTAGAAACTTTAAAGACAAGCATAACAGATTCGTTTGAGTGACAATAATACTGTGTTAAGCCAAGATTGTCTCACATAACCATGAATGAACTGATCTCAAACCGTAAATTATGTGTGTAGGTTAACTGTCACAAGTAAACAGAGTGCAAGTACATGTAAACCTGGAATCCAACAGCTCCCGACTGGAGTGACAGTAACTACCCACCACTGTGACACTGACCTCTGCAATGCAGCAGCAGTGTTGGGAAGGTTACTTTGGAAATTACCCTATTTAAAATGTAATAAGTAGTGTACACTGTCAGAAAAAAGGGTACAGTTCTGTCGCTGGGGCGGTACCCTAAGGTACAAAGTGGAAAGGTACAAATATGTACTTTTAAAGTACTAATATGCACCTTTAAGGTACCAGTGTGTATCTTTAAGGTACCAATATGTACTTTCAAAGTACTAAAATGTACCTTTAAGGTACTAATATGTACTGTTTAGGGGTAGGTGAGGTACAAAGATGTACCTTTTCACTTTTGTACCTTAGGGTACCGCCCCAGCGACAGAACTGTACCTTTTTTTCTGAGAGTGTAACTTTTCAATTAATGTAACTTATTACATTTGATTACGTTTCGATTACCTTTCTAAATTTCTAATATTTTCAATTGTTAATCATTTTGAAACATTTACACCAGGTTTTCAGAGTTAACCTTACAGCAGCACTCAACACTGATTACTGTCAGACTTCAACACTTGAATTAAGATTATAATAAGTAAGGAATAATATACATCTTTATTTTGCGATAACAACTGGCTGGATGTTCATTATCCCACATATTACACAGCTGCTTGCCACAAAAGTAAATAATTAGACACGGAACACTGATCTGAGCTGAAGTTTGTGAATGCAAGATGCAGTTGCTAGCAAGATGCAGGTTCAAACTAGACTGACATTTAAAGGATACAATGCAGTCAGACCAGTTTTATTACACAACATTTCACCACATAAATAATTAAGTACTAGTGATTACAGTACTTGTTCGTTAGTTATCTTATAATCCTTTACAGTGTACAAAACAAAATGGCAGCAGCTGCGTTTGTTTGAAACAATGGAGTGAGTCCACGATACAAGGATGACAGAAGTAAGAAATTGTACAAATAATATTAAATTGAGTTTGAATATTTTATTAGCAAAGCTTCCACCAAGAAAAAACTATCAAGCGTATAGCGCTAACTTAAGTTGCTCGGATGAGTCTGTGTTATTAGCTTTTACCAGTTGTCACCTGGGAATAACATACCTTGGAATGTCATGACTGACCAATCAGAATCAGGCATTCCACAGAGCCGTGTAATAATTTAATTTAAAGCACAGATGCCACAAATTCAGACTTAACACCTCTTATTTACTTTGAGATCATTCTGAGGTTAAATACAGATTTTAAATCATAACAAGAAATAGTTTCATAGCTATGATACTGGTTTTGAAATCAAATGTTTGCACAGGAAACACTGGCATCTAACAATGCTTTGGAAAACAATTAATCTATATATTGTGACGAGCATCCCGATTGCCTGTCAGCGTCGCCTGGGAAACAGATGCACAGCACCTGCCGATCATCATCACGGGCCGATCGGCCACGGCTGCTCCCAATCAAGACCAGGCTACATAAGCAGCGTCAGGGAGGAAAGAGCTGAGACATGTCTCCTGAGCAGACGACAGAGACTAACGCTTCATTCTTGTTTTGCAGAGAGCAGCTCGTAGCCCGGTCGGCCCCCGTTTGGAACTCACCCCACCGCGCACCGAGCACAACCCAGAGGACGACGGAATTACCCACGCTTTGCACCGCTTTGTTTTCTTCATTTGCACGATATTGAATAAATCCACCCTCCGGGGCTCTCTTGCACCTTAATCCGAGTTGTGTGCTTCTTCACCCTGTTACACTGGTGGAGAATGCAGGCATGAAGAAGAGGTAAACACGGATATCATCACAACACCCCCTCACTCTGCTTCCTTTTTTTTCCTTTTCTTCAGGCGGCGCCGCTCCCGCAACACCAAGACTTTAGATGGAAGAGATCATCCGACAGCTGACGGATATCAGCGTCCGCCAGCAACAGATGGCAGAACATCTCGTTTCCCGACAGGATCGTGTGGAGCAGGAGCTCTTAGCGTTCCGAACCTCCCAACTCAGAGCCACTCAGCTGCTTCCTAAAATGACTGAAAATGATGATGTGGAATATTTTCTACAAACGTTTGAAGCAACGGCAATACGGGAGCGTTGGGCTCGTGACGAATGGGCGAGACTGCTAGTTCCATTACTGACCGGCGAGGCACAATGGGCATATTTCATGCTACCAACAGAGACCGCCACCAATTATGGAGAATTAAAAAAGGAAATTCTTGGCCGTCTAGGACTATCTTCCATTTGTGCGGCTCAGCAATTTCATGATTGGAACTACAGGCCCCTCTTACCGGTACGAACACAAGCGGCTGAACTTCATAGACTGGCCCAACACTGGCTCTCGCCTGGGGAACCCACCGCAGCCCAGATCATCGAGAGAGTGACTATAGATTTTTTTCTTCGGGCTCTCCCTCGTTCCCATCAACAGGCAGTGGGTATGTGGAATCCGAGTACTCTAGCGGAGATGGTGGAGGCGGTCGAGCTGGCGGACGCTACCCAGAGGCGAGACGGAGCGGAGCGCGTGCCGCCGTATCCCCAGAGGGTGGTCCAGGAACGACGCAAGACGGAGGGCACCGGGCGACCAATAAGCAGGCCGGCGGTTTCCCCGAACAGAGATGAGCCCATGCCCACAGAGGGGCCTGAATCACATCCTCGGGCGTGGCTGGCAGGCTGCACGGTGCATCAGGACCCCCCAGCAGTGGCACCAGAGGTCCAAGTGAGGGTCAACGGGTGACCTTACCGAGCCCTTTTAGACTCTGGCAGTGCAGTCTCTCTGGTGCAACCCCGGGTAATTTCTCAACCTTTCTCTGCAAAAACCTATTTACCAGTAACTTGTATGCATGGTGACACCCGACAGGTACCGGCTTGCAGAGTCAATATTACATCAACCGTCGGATCCTGGCCGGTAGAGGTCGGAATTAAGGATCTTCCCATACCAGTGCTGCTAGGGAGAGACTGGCCGGGGTTGGATTGCCTGTTGACCTCTCAGCCTGCCAAAAAGAAGGGAAACCGCCGAACTCGAAAACCAGTCAGACGACGAATACCTGCCCTGGCTACCGCCGAAAGTGGGAGAGATGGTGAGTCCCCGTCCCAAAATACTAACCTGTTCTTCGAAGTGTTCCAGCAGGTGTCCGGAAGTAGCAGCTTCGCGAGAGAACAGCATGCCGATGACCGGCTAAAGCACTGTTGGTCCCAAGTTAAAATTGTCGAGGGACAGGAGACTCAACCGGGGCCCCATGCTCTCCCATATTTCGTTGTCCAAAATGGCCTGCTCTATTGTGTTGCCCAGCGGAGGGGGGAGGAAAAACAGCTACTAGTAGTTCCGAAGACGAAGACGGAGACGGTTCTGGAGCTCGCTCATTCACACCCTCTGGCGGGACATCTGGGAATACACAACACCACACAGAGAATTCGAGACCGTTTCCAGTGGCCAGGACTAGAGGCAGAAGTAAAGCGGTTCTGCGACGCTTGCCCGACCTGCCAGAGAACTTCGCCAAGGAAACCTCCCCCCAGCCCGCTAATTCCACTTCCCATCATTGAGGTGCCCCCTTCGAGCGAATCGGGATGGATCTTGTAGGGCCGTTGCCGAAGTCTGCCTGGGGCCACGAGCATATCTTGGTTGTAGTGGATTATGCAACTCGATATCCAGAGGCTGTTCCCCTTCGCAAGGCCACAGCTAAGAATATTGCCCGGGAACTGTTCCTGCTGTTCAGCCGCGTCGCACTACCATCAGAGATTCTGACCGACCAGGGGACACCGTTCATGTCCAGGCTCATGGCTGACCTCGCTCACCTCCTCAAGGTAAAGCAAATCCGCACTAGTGTCTACCACCCTCAAACGGATGGATTGGTCGAGAGATTTAATCAAGCTTTAAAACAGATGTTGCGGCGGAAGACAAGAAAGATTGGGACCTGATGCTCCCTTACGTGCTATTCGGAGTCCGAGAGGTCCCCCAGGCTTCCACCGGATTTACCCCCTTCGAGTTGCTGTTCGGCAGACAACCCCGAGGACTGCTGGATGTAGCCCGGGAAGCCTGGGAGCGTCAGCCAGCCCCACTTCGCATCGTGGTCGAGCACGTAAGGGAGATGCGGGAGCGGATTGAGCGAGTGATGCCCCTGGTGAAGGAACATCTCACCAAAGCCCAGCAGGCTCAACAGCGGCATTACAACCGGCCGGCGCAGCCCCGTGAATTCCACCCTGGAGACAGAGTTATGGTCCTGGTCCCGAACGCAGCTTGTAAGTTCTTAGCTACCTGGCAAGGCCCCTATACTGTGACAGAGAAAGTGGGTCCAGTTACGTACCGAGTACGACAGCCAGGAAGAAGACGGACCGAGCAGTTATACCATATCAACCTGCTGAAGAGGTGGGTCGGGACCAGGGAACAGCTTGCTGCGCTAGCCCAAGCTGAGCCTGCTGTGGTGGACATGAACCCCCATCTGTCGCCGATCCAGAAGACGGAGCTTCAGCACCTGGTTGGCCAGTTCTCTGATGTCTTTTCTCATCTTCCCGGGCAGACCACCGTCCTTCACCATGAGATACGGACATCACCAGGGGTAATTGTTCGGCAGCGGCCTTATAGGGTCCCAGAGGCTCGTCGGCAGGCTATCGAAGAGGAGGTGCAACAAATGCTTAAGTTAGGGGTGATCGAGCCGTCCCGCAGCCCGTGGTCCAGCCCCATTGTAATGGTCCCCAAACCCGACGGCACCCCCCGCTTTTGTAATGACTTCCGAAAACTGAATGAAGTTTCCGAGTTCGATGCCTACCCAATGCCCCGAGTGGATGAGTTGCTGGACCGGCTGGGAAGAGCCAGATTCATAACCACTCTGGACCTCACAAAGGGTTATTGGCAGGTGCCGCTGGCCAAAGATGCCAAACCAAAGACCGCGTTCAGCACACCCAGCGGGCACTGGCAATATAAATTCCTTCCGTTCGGCCTCCACGGGGCCCCAGCCACGTTTCAACGGCTTATGGATATAGTCCTCCGTCCCCACCAATCCTATGCAGCTGCTTATATTGACGACGTGGTCATCCACTCGGAGCATTGGGATGAACACCTTAGCCATCTGCGGAGGGTGCTAACGGAGCTGCGGAGATCCGGCCTCACCGCCAACCCCCGCAAGTGTCATCTCGCCTTATCCGAAGCCAAGTACCTGGGGTATCAAGTGGGGAGAGATTTGATAAAGCCTCAACCAAAGAAAGTGGAAGCCGTGCAAGCTGCTCCGAGACCATCCACAAAAACCCAGGTACGAGCTTTTTTGGGGTTGGCGGGGTACTACCGATCCTTCATCCCTAACTTCTCCTCTATAGCCTCCCCTTTGACAGACCTGACCAGGAAGGGGCAGCCGGAGAAGATCGAGTGGAGCCCGGAAGCCGAGAAGGCCTTCCAACAGGTGAAGAAAGTCTTAACCTCGGAACCTGTGCCCCGGACTTTAGCCGCCCCTTCCTGGTGCAAACAGATGCCTCAGATACAGGACTGGGGGCAGTCCTGTCCCAAGTAACTGACGGCGAAGAACACCCTGTGATATACAACAGCCGGAAGCTGACCAAACCAGAGCGAAACTACGCGGCAGTGGAGAAGGAAGCCTTAGCCGTCAAGTGGGCAGTCCTGGAGCTGCGCTACTACCTCCTGGGAAGACGGTTTACCCTCGTCACCGACCACGCTCCACTCCAATGGATGGCCAGAGCCAAGGAAACCAACGGTCGGGTGACTCGCTGGTTTCTCGCACTCCAGGACTTCCACTTTGACGTACAACATCGCTCAGGAGTCTCCAATGCCAACGCAGACGGCCTCTCCAGGATCTGGTCAGCTTTCGCAGGTCTGTCAGGGGTCACTCCCCACCCTCCCTTAATTTTTTATCCCTTCATATTCACAAACAGGACCAGGACAACGCTTGGGGGGGGGGGGGGGGGGGGAGTGTGACGAGCATCCCGATTGCCTGTCAGCGTCGCCTGGGAAACAGATGCACAGCACCTGCCGATCATCATCACGGGCCGATCGGCCACGGCTGCTCCCAATCAAGACCAGGCTACATAAGCAGCGTCAAGGAGGAAAGAGCTGAGACATGTCTCCCGAGCAGACGACAGAGACTAACGCTTCATTCTTGTTTTGCAGAGAGCAGCTCGTAGCCCGGTCGGCCCCCGTTTGGAACTCACCCCACCGCGCACCGAGCACAACCCAGAGGACGACGGAATTACCCACGCTTTGCACCGCTTTGTTTTCTTCATTTGCACGATATTGAATAAATCCACCCTCCGGGGCTCTCTTGCACCTTAATCCGAGTTGTGTGCTTCTTCACCCTGTTACAATATCTATATATAATAAAGTGTATGCATAATCCCAAATAGGAAATAAAACAGTTCTGAAATAAACATGTGTCCTATTCTGTGTTCTAAACTTCTGAAACATTGGTGTCTCAGTCAATGCAATTTATGAAAGAAGTCAATTAAATCTGTATGAAGAAATTCAGATGTAACCCCCTTTGTAATCATTAACATTTTCAAAAGTAACTATAGTTTAATTACACATTTTTTTTCTCAGTAACTGTAACTAATTACAATTACATTTATTTTGCAATTAAATTACGTAATTCCGTTACATGTAACTAGTTACTCCCCAACACTGTGCAGCAGGTATTGTGCTTTATATGATCATGTGATAATTTACATTTGCATGTTTTCCCCCCTCAATGACTACTACAATAATATAAAGACTGTTCATAAAAAGCTAAATATTACATTTCAATAGCGAAAAGTCAAGTGCTCTCCTTTTTGTACAGACCTGATTGATTTAGAGTCAATACAAATTTAAATACTATTACTATTAGCATTAATTAACAGCAATTTCCTTATTCTGTTGATCAGATGGTGTGTATAAGGGAAGCTTCTTCCTGCTGTTGTCTTCTCTGCTCTTCTACTTCCTGTTTCAGTGAATCAGATTCAACAGCTGCAGCAGAAACTGAATGTCACACATGTTTCTATTCTTCAATAAATAAATAAAGCTTGTCAGTCATGAAAATGCGTTTTTGGTTGTTCAATTAGCAAGGTTAACCAATCAAAGTATTGAAATGCTTAGAAACAATATACTATAAACCTGAACAAGACAACTCACAGTTGTCGTCATCTGTTCTGGAGTGACTGCAATGTTGTAATGAGCAGGACTCGTTGGAAGCGTGTAAGATCCAATAGCGAGCTTTTATTAACAGATCGTAGTCAAGACAGGCAGGGTCGATAACCAAACAAACAGTAATATCCAGGGCAAGGTGAGAGCGTAAATCCAATAAACAGGCAGAGTCCAAAACCAGAGAGAGCAGTCCGAAAAGTAACAAACAAGGAAATGAAACCAGACAGAACTATGGCAATGAACGAGGCAAAACTGTGGCAAAAACAAAGACAAAACTATGACAAGAAACCAAACCGTGATAATCAAAAAACAGGACAATGAAAACAGGAAAACGCTTGGTAGAGTCCGCATGAGCAAAACAATACTTCGCGAGGGCCTGTTTGTAAATGGCCTCCTTTTAAGGCCACCAAACAGGAAGTAACCAGAGAAGCAGCAGAGGGAGCAGCAACAGGCAGTCAATGGGTGAGGGCTCCCTCTGCTGGCGTGGCGTTACAAATGTATAGTATAGTATATACTATATAATTTATATATATATATAGTAGCATATATTGCTGGTCAAATGTTTGGACAAAAAAAATGTTAATGTTATTGAAAGAAGTCACTTATGATCACCGAGTCTGTATTTATTTGATCAGAAATACAGAAAGAACTATAATATTGTGAAACTTATTATTATTATTATTTTAATTTTGCTTTTTTTTTTTTTTTTCAAATAATGTTTTTCTATTTGTACCATACTCAACTATAACTGAATTTTGTTCATTTAGCACAGTGGTTCTCAACCTTTTTTGGCCCAGCGCCCCCTACCCATTATCCAGGTCCCTCACTGCCCCCCATCAAATAAATCGTAGTCTAATTGTCCTCACTGAATATTAAAGTTGAGTATAATTATTTTGTGTTTATAATGAGGACTGTTATTATATTTACAGTAATTCAAATGTATGGGGTCATTATGATTTTTATGAAATTATTTCAAGAATGCACTGAATTGATCAAAAAAGACAGTGAAGTACTTTTTTACAGTAAATTATTTTAAAATTGTGTGTAATAACATTCATTTACAGAGTTTTAAAGCATGTTGGTGGTTTTCATTGCTACAGCTTCAGTGTTGTTGAGATGTGGATATATTTTGTTGCCTCAAATTTAAAAAGACTAAATAAAAATGACATAGTGGAGATTGTTATTTTGGTGAGTAAATAAGGCATTTATACATAAACCCTACTTTACTATATTTCATAGATTTTGTGAGAATATTTCAAAGTTTACTTAAAAAAAAACTAAGTACAACCTTAATTCTAGAAAAGTTAGGACATTTTGTAAAATGATAAAATCTGTGATTTGTTCATTCTATTTATATTTTATTTAATTGACAAAAGTACAAAGAAGAGATTGCCAAAGTTTTCACTCACCAACTTAAATGTATTTTGTAAATATAAACATATTTATTTATGGTAGGTGAGGGTGTCATGTTTGGCTATAAATGGAGCTTCTCAGTCTTCGCAAGCAAAGCTGGATCATGGCTCAAAATATGTTTATATTAACAAAATAAAACTAAGTTGGCCAGTGAAAACACTGGATTTTTTTCTTTGTACTCAATTAAATAAAGGCTAAAGAGAACAAATGACATATTCTTGATTTTATGGCATTTCACAAAACTGTAGAAAGATGGGAAACAAATGCTCTTCATTTTCAAAATAGTTACTATTTTAGTGCTGTCCTGATTTATATTTGTTATAAAACAATCAGCATAATTTCTGAAAAATCATGCGACACTGAAGGCTGTAGTAATATTAGCATGAGAAGAAAACACATTTTAAAATATATTCAAATAGAAAGCTTTTTTTTTTTTTTCAATTAGTAGATTTACTGTTTTTACTGTAGGCTGTTTTATAAAACAAACAAATGCAACCTCTAATTTAAAGCTTTCTATAGATATATGTATCAGGGCTGTGAGGTGTGTATTCGCTGAGTTTCAGTTCATTTTTGTGAAGCGCTCCTGTTGAGATGACTGAAGCACATCATGTTTGTTTTCTTTATTTTATAGAAGCACCGTTTGCAACATTTTGTTAATATTGTGAGTGCACACAAATAAAAGGAGACTATTTACAGTCTGGAATGATGTATTATTCTTACTTTTATCGGTAAATATGACGGAATATTTAAAATGGTTTCCACTGAAAAAAATGCAAGAGCAAACCTGCACTTGAAAAAAAAAAAACGATCCGGCGCTTTTAGAGGTGAGTGAATTCTGACAAACTAAAACGTTTCTGATTGGCCATTGCGTTCAAGAAATCAGCAGATATGTCTGCATTCCTCAGCGCTGCAGAAACATGTTGCATAGTTTGCTAGATCTTCGGTTGCTCTTGCTTTCGTTTGAGGGTATTTAGCACCGTATAGTACCTCCGTACAACAATCAGTAGTCAGTACACAAAATCCCAAAGTATCATTTTCATTAGTCTACGTGTTTTATCCGTATATTATAAGTTTCACAAGGAATAACTGTCAGTTTTATAATGTCTGCTTTTCAGAAATAAGGAAATAAAGATCACACTGGCAAAAAGGTTCTCAAATCCCAAAATCCAAGTGTTTTGCTGCTCTAATGTCATTGTATTTTTTGAAATAAAGCACTATCAATCATAATGCGTGGGCAGTGTCAATTTGTAAATTGTCTTTTAAGCCACTGTAACATAAAATGATGTAATAAATTGTATGTATTAACAGTATGGTGGAATTTTTCAAAAATCCATTTTGCTTTGGTGTCAAATGAGACCAGATTTGCTAAAATTTCAAATTCCTTTCGGTTTGTAACAGTAAATGTTGTAGGACCATACAAAGTTTCTTCAGTTAACCTGCCCCTTTCTGAACAGACATAAAAGAAACGAAAGCATCGTTTTTTTCATTCTGTTCCTGTTCCTGACACACGATGGATCTGCGCATCTCTGTTTTTCTTCTTGTCATTTTTCTCACTGGAGGTACAAAAAATAGCAAGTATTTAATAATGTATTATTTGGTATATATAGAGAGGTCACTAAATGTCTGTCTGTGTGTTTAAGGATACTCTATCAAGTGTTACACATGCAATACTGCTCTGACGGGTTCCTGTGACGCCAAAGTGGAGACGTGTGGAGATGGACTTTCCAAATGTGCAAGCATAACGGGAGAACAATCCTTTGGTAAGTCCAGTATGATGTGGAAATCTAGTCATTATTAAAAATAATAATATGCAGTACAAGTATGTTCATCTCATCATATTTCTCTTATTTGCAGGTTCCGCTAAAGTAACTGTCACAGTTAAACAGTGTGCAGATACATGTGAACCTGCAACCCAGGGAGGGAGAGCAACTGTCCACTGCTGTGACACTGATCTCTGCAATGCAGCAGGTATTGTGCTTTATATGATCATGTGCTAATTTACATTTGCATGTTTCCCCCCTCATTGACTATAATAATATAAAGACTGTTCATGAAAAGGTAAATATTATATTTCAATAGTTAAAAGTCAAGTGCTCTCCTTTTTGTACAGAACTGATTGATTGAGAGTCAATACAAATTTAAATACTATTACTATTAGCATTAATTAACAGCATTTAATCCTTATTCTGTTGATCAGATGGTGTGTATAAGGGAAGCTTCTTCCTGCTGTTGTCTTCTCTGCTCTTCTACTTCATGTTTTAGTGAATCAGATTCAACAGCTGCAGCAGAAACTGAATGTCACACATGTTTTTATTCTTCAATAAATAAATAAATAAAGCTTGTCAATCATGAAAATGTGTTTTTGGTTGTTCAACTAGCAAGGTTAACCAATCAAAGTATTGAAATGCTTGGATTCAATTTAACTATAAACAACAAGACAACTTACAAGATAAACATGTTCATTTGATACTCAAGTGATACTCACACAACCACACACACACACAAAACATGGGCAGATGTGTATTCCTTTGGGGCAATAAAACCCATATTATCAGATGGTCGCCCTGGCAACTATGCCCTTTTGTTCTCTGTAAAAGTTATTTGCAGAATATTTATTATATATATATTTTTGCATTTGGTATGCATACTAGTGCCTGCATTTAATAGAATTCAGAATTTTCAGGACATGGACAGCTCCAGGAAAATTCCACCTGAATCAAACAAAGATTTTTATTTTACCTTACACAATATATATATACATATATATATATATATATATATATATATATATATATATATATATATATATATATGTATATATATATATATATATATATATATATATATATATATATACACACACACATACACATATATAAATAAATCAATCCTATTATAATCAATGTATCTATTTATTGACATACTAATGTGTTCTTTGGGCAACATGCAATGAAAAAATGGGTATAATTATGAGAGTAATAACTTGGCCACATTTTCATATAAATCTTGTGAGTCATAGAAATATTGAAATATTGAAGATTTATTTTCCTATTACTTATTATATTTATCTAAAATGCCTGATAAGCATAAAAAGTATGTCCTGGTGTCCTCTACACTGTGTGCAGAATTATTAGGCATGTTGATATTCTGGTCATATTTTTTTTCCAAACACATTTTACCAATTCCAAACCACATCAGTCTTAATAACTACTATTAATTTTGTATTTAATCATTTGTAAGTGATATATAATTGTCCGTGAAGGCTGGAAGTGAAAAACTCCTTATATTCAGGTGTGCAGAATTATTAGGCATGTTTTCGTTTACAGCTAACATGAGCCAAAAAAGAGATTTAACCCAGACTGAAAAGTCCAAATTATTAAATGCCCATGAGAAGAATGCAATACTAATGCATTACAAGAATTTGCAAAGTTAAGGCTTGACCATTGGACAGTGAAATGCTTGTTGAGTCTGCATGGTCAGAAAAAAACAGGTGGAGAAGAAAAGATGCATGTTAACTGCAAAAGAATTAGGAATTAAGGTGAAGAATTAGGTGTGACACCATCAGGAACCGTTTCCAGTTCTCCAGCGCCACCATTTTCCAGAACTGCAACCTACCTGGAGTCTTCAGAAGTGCAATGTGTCAGGTTCTCAGAGACTTTGCTTGGTAAAAAATCCTAAAAAATGCCCCTGACTTAATAAGAATAACAAGCTGACGTCTTGTGAAATACATGAAGACAGTTTTTTTTTTATAGGCGTTATAGACAGATAAGTTGAGAGTGACTCTTGAAGGACAAGCATCACATCCTCTTGTGCCTCTGATTCAAAAATTTATCTTCCAAAATCTGGCAGTAAGTTTTGGGAGTTCATGTTTAGTCTCCTATCCTGAAAAGTCTGACTTGCAGAGATGGACTAAAATGAACTCCCAAAACTTATTGCCAGATTTTAGAAGATAAATTCTTGAATCAGAGGTACAAGAGGATGTGATGCTTGTCCTTCAAGAGTCACTCTCAACTTATCTGTCTATAACGCCTATAAAAAAAAAACTGTCTTCATGTATTTCACAAGACGTCAGCTTGTTATTCTTATTAAGTCAGGGGCATTTTTTAGGATTTTTTACCAAGCAAAGTCTCTGAGAACCTGACACATTGCACTTCTGAAGACTCCAGGTAGGTTGCAGTTCTGGAAAATGGTGGCGCTGGAGAACTGGAAACGGTTCCTGATGGTGTCACACCTAATTCTTCACCTTAATTCCTAATTCTTTTGCAGTTAACATGCATCTTTTCTTCTCCACCTGTTTTTTTCTGACCATGCAGACTCAACAAGCATTTCACTGTCCAATGGTCAAGCCTTAACTTTGCAAATTCTTGTAATGCATTAGTATTGCATTCTTCTCATGGGCATTTAATAATTTGGACTTTTCAGTCTGGGTTAAATCTCTTTTTTGGCTCATGTTAGCTGTAAACGAAAACATGCCTAATAATTCTGCACACCTGAATATAAGGAGTTTTTCACTTCCAGCCTTCACGGACAATTATATATCACTTACAAATGATTAAATACAAAATTAATAGTAGTTATTAAGACTGATGTGGTTTGGAATTGGTAAAATGTGTTTGGAAAAAAAATATGACCAGAATATCAACATGCCTAATAATTCTGCACACAGTGTAGAGTGGACATATGAAACAGATGGATGTCTCACAACAGAAAGTCATATTCTGCTTTGAAACCCCACTAAAGTTGTCCTGAGATAATCACAAACAATTTGAAAAAGTAGTCTGATTTAAATGATTACAAAATATTGTCATATTTCCACAAGACTGAATTTAGTCATACAGTCAATGTCGATCATATTTAAAGACGGAGAAGGAATTGTTGGTCAAACCTCTAAATATTTGGTATCTCTGAAATACTCTGAATGTTGTGACATGGAAACTGAAAACTGTGACATGTATAGATTTTTAAATTGTTAAAATATAACGTCCTCTCCAGAGGACAAATGTCTATGCCTGGGTCCCACTGTATTAATTAAATGAGCAGTGAAACTAAAATATTCCATTTACCTCCTGATCAAAGATGGATCTGCACATCTCAGGTTTTCTCCTGTTCATTCTTTTCAC
Source organism: Cirrhinus mrigala (assembly GCA_036247105.1). Lineage (NCBI taxonomy): Eukaryota > Metazoa > Chordata > Actinopteri > Cypriniformes > Cyprinidae > Cirrhinus > Cirrhinus mrigala. Next base: position 31,796,137 of record CM070027.1, read on the forward strand.
TGCAGGTATAAAGACAAATCATGCTTGTATTGTTATTGAGTAACATTCAATACAGGACAAGCAGGGTTGCCAGATTTTCACAACAAAACCCGCCTAATTGCTATACGTAAAACTAGCCCAATTGTTCGGGGGGATAAAATGCACTTTTTTTTTTTTTTTTCCGTCTGGGTTCCCTGGTAAATTCGTATTTCAGGGGCTAAATATGACGTTATTGGCAGAGATGGGAAGTAACGAATGTAACGCCACGCCAGCAGAGGGAGCCCTCACCCATTGACTGACTGTTGCTGCTCCCTCTGCTGCCTCGTTGGTTACTTCCTGTTTGGTGGCCTTAAAAGGAGGCCATTTACAAACTGACTTTGCAAAGTATTGTTTTGCTCATGCGGACTCTACCAAGCGTTTTCCTGTTTTCATTGCCCTGTTTTTTGATTATCACGGTTTGGTTTCTTGTCATAGTTTTGTCTTTGTTTTTGCCACAGTTTTGCCTCATTCATTGCCATAGTTCTGTCTGGTTTCATTTCCTTGTTTATTTGTTACTTTTCGGACTGCTCTCTCTGGTTTTGGACTCTGCCTGTTTATTGGATTTACGCTCTCGCCTTGCCCTGGATATTACTGTTTGTTTGGTTATCGACCCTGCCTGTCTTGACTACGATCTGTTAATAAAGCTCGCAACTGGATCTTACACGCTTCCTACGAGTCCTGCTCACTCAAGTACAACTACTTCGTTACTGTACTTATGTAGATTTTTCTGGTATCAGTACTTTACGTCACTATTTATTTTTCGGACTACTTTTTATTTTTACTCCTTACATTTTTACACAAATATCTGTGGGTCTTCTCGATTCCATGTATATCTATATGAATATACTGTACATATAAGGGGATAAAAATGCAGCTGAATGCCTTTTTTTAGCACCATTTTAAACTTGGTTTAAATTCAGTATTTGCTTGCTTTCATTGTGTGTACTTATACAAGTATCATTAAAAATGGATGTAAGTTCTTAACATTTTTAAATTTCACTTTTTTTTTTTAAATATAGTGTTTAATCATTTCTAAATCTTTATTCGTATGAAGAACTTAAAAATAAGTAAGCAAGCAATATTCTAGATACATGTATGTTTAGTAAAGAGCCACACAGGTACCTATTGGGTAAACCATGGCATTACAAATGAAAATGTTTTTTTTTTTTTTTTTCCCCAACCACAAAATGACTAATTTGCTTCTTTGCATTGGAATTTAAAACCCTCTATTTAACCTTAAATACTACACTAGTTTTAATATAAGTAACATATAGTCATTAATGGACCATAATTATTGGACAAATAGTATTTAGTACTAAATGATCTCCTTAAATATTAAATTAATATTATTTCACTAAAATATAGAAAATTTATTTAACTGAAAAATAGTTCAACTGTATGGTCACATTATTAGTAAGCAATATCTTAGGGTTAAATACTGTACGAGAAAACCATATTAACCCTTACGAAAATGAACCATGGTTTTATTACAGTAAAAGTGTAGTAACCATGTTTTTGGCGCATTGATTACCATAACCATAGATTCTACAAATACCATGGTTAAACTATGGTTAGTGTAGCAACATTACGGTTAATTTGTGGTTACCATGGTTTAACTATAGTAACCATGGTTTTTGGTTTTATTTAAAGCATATTATATTTTCGTAAGGGTTGCCTCTCCATCACTCTCCAGAATAAAATTACACTGTAAATGTCATCGAACGTAAAAATCTATGCATAATATGCTGTAATGTTTACCAAAAATTGCTGCAAATGCCTGTATAGTGAAGCTGTCGTCTCTATCCTACTTAAACACATTCAAATATACTGTCAACGCTGGTTTGTTTTGAGAGCTTCGTGAATCACGTGACCAAAGCGAGATCAAAGCTTGCCGCAGCTCTGTTTTCAATGGCTCTGGCATTAACAGAAGCGCTACATTTTACGATTTAAGCCACATTACGTGCGCCAAACGGAATTTATCGTTTGAAATTAGTATTACAACATTTGAAAGCTGAAACTTTGTTTACAATCACAAGCAGGGTTGCCAATTTGGCGTGAGATTTACATGGGCAGAGTGAGAGCGTGAGACTGAGCCTGAAAGCGTGTGTCTCACGCCAAATGCGTGAGAAATGGCAACCCTGAATGCGAGAGACTCGAGAATGGAGTGGAAGCGTCCGTGTGGATCATAAAAGCAAAACTACTGACCTGTTCAGGACTTCACGTGCAGGTCAGTTTCATCTGTAAACAGGCTGCTAAGAGTTGCTAGCAGTTTAATGCTTAAACTACAGCAGCAGTACTATAAACGAAACTAAACTAAATTACTATCATCACTCAAAATACTCTGTGCTAAAGGATGCCATTATTATCTTCTGTAAAGTTACAGTAGCAATTTAGCAAACAAATATTCTAAAACATCTTTTTGTAATGCGTTTCAGGGGGAGCTGGGGCAGATGACAACACAACCCTTACGAAAATTAAAACCAAAATCCAGGGTTACTACAGTTCAACCATAGTAACCACAAATGAACCATGGTTTTGCTAAACTAACCATAGTCTAACCATGAGATGTGTAGTGAAACTGTAGTTGTAAATTAAAACAGATGGTAATCAATCCGCCAAAAAACAAACAATCTATAGTATTTAAGCCAAGTCCACTTCCAAAACAACAATTTACAAATAATTTACTCACCCCCTTGTCATCCAAGATGTTCATGTCTTTCTGTCTTCAGTCGTAAAGAAATGATATTTTTTGAGGAAAACATTTCAGAATTTTTCTCCATATAATGGACTTCATTGGTGCCCCGATTTTGAACTTCCAAAATGTAGTTTAAATGCGGCTTCAAAGGCTCTAAACGATCCCAGCCGAGGAAGAAGGGTCTTATCTAGGGAAATGATCACTCATTTTTTTCAGAAAATAAAATTTGTATACATTTTAAGCACAAAAGCTCGTGTAGCACAGGTTCTGGCATGCGCATTCTGGACGTACTACTGAATCATGTCGAAACGTCATGCCGAACGTAGGCGGAACTACGAGGCTGATTCCAGCTTCTTATTCGCAGCTTCTTATTGACGCTATCCGTTCCACCTTAAAAACGTGACGCTTCCGCTTTTCTTAGTTTCTTATTCACGCTCGACTTAGGGACTGTCTCTTTTTTAAATACGAACAATAAACGATTGTTAAATCAGAATCAGAATCAGAATCAGAACAGCTTTTATTGCCAAGTATGCTTATGCATACATGGAATTTGTTTTGGTGTCACAGGCTTCCAGTGCACAGAGACGACAACAACAGCACAGAGAAAATAATATAAGTTGAGAATAAAAAAAATACACATATGTAAATATAAATAGACAAAAATTGCAATATAAGATTTAAGAAAATAAATAAATTGTATATACAGTTGTGCTACAGATGATAGAAAAAGAACAGAATAGAATAGAGTAGAGTAGAGTAGAATAGAATAGAATAGGATAGAATGAGATGTTACTGCACATATTTTTATTGCACAATTGGGGGGGGGGGGGTCTGGAACATTTAACTGTTCATAAGGTATATTGCCCGAGGGAAGAAACTGTTCTTATGTCTGGTTGTCCTGGTATTTGTGGCTCTGTAGTGCCGACCAGATGGCAAAAGTTTGAAAAGGGGATGACATGGGTGTGAGGGATCCAGAGTGATTTTCTGAGCCCTTTTCCTCACTCTGGATGTATACAGTTCTTGAAGGGTGGGCAGGGGAGCACCAATAATCCTCTCAGCGGTCCGAACCGTTCTCTGTAATCTTCTGGTGTCTGATTTTGTAGCTGAGCCAAACCAGACAGTTATTGATGTGCAAAGAACAGATTCGATGACGGCTGAGTAGAACTGTTTCAGCAGCTCCTGCGGCAGGTTGAACTTCTTCAGCTGTCGAAGGAAGTACAACCTTTGTTGGGCCTTTTTTGCAATGGAGTCGATGTGAGTGTCCCACTTCAGGTCCCGGGAGATGATGGACCCTAGGAACTTGAATGTCTCCACTGTAGCCACAGTGCTGTCCATGATGCTGAGAGGGGTGAGTGCAGGGGGGTTTCTCCTGAAGTCTATGACCATCTCCACTGTTTTGAGCGTGTTGAGCTCCAGGTTGTTAAGACTGCACCAGACAGCGAGCTGCTCAACCTCTTGTCTGACTCTTCACCATCCTGAATCAGGCCGATGAGAGTGGTGTCATCTGCAAACTTCAGGAGCTTGACAGAGGGGTCTTTGGAGGTGCAGTCGTTGGTGTACAGGGAGAAGAGCAGTGGGGAGAGAACACATCCCTGAGGGGCGCCAGTGTTCGTGGTGCGGCTACTTGACATTAATGTCCCCATTCTCACTAGCTGTTGCCTATCCATCAGAAAGCTGGTGATCCATTGAGAGATAGAGCTAGGAACAGAGAGCTGGTTTAGTTTGGTCTGGAGGAGTGTAGGAATGATGGTGTTGAAGGCCGAACTGAAGTCCACAAACAGGATCCTCACATAAGTCCCTGGTCTGTCCAGATGTTGCAGGATGAAGTGCAGTCCCATGTTTACTGCATCATCTACAGACCTGTTTGCTCGGTAAGCAAACTGCAGGGGGTCCAGTAAGGGTCCAGTGATGTCCTTCCGGTAAGCCAAAACCAGTTTTTCTAATGACTTCATGATGACAGACATGAGCACCACAGATCTGTAGTCGTTAAGTCCAGTAATTTTGGGTTTCTTTGGGACGGGGATGATGGTGGAGCGTTTGAAGCACGATGGAACTTCACACAACTCCAGAGACCTGTTGAAGATCTGTGAAAAGATGGGTGCCAGCTGATCAGCACAGGTTTTCAGACAGGCTGGTGTCACACCGTCTGGGCCTGGTGCCTTTCTTCTTTTGTTCTTTCTGAAGACCTGGCGCACATCTTCTTCACTAATCTGAAGTGCAGGAGGCGGGGAGAAGGGGTTTGTTGGAGGTGTTAATGGTTGTGTAAGGAGATGGTCAGGATGAGTGTGGGGGATTTCAAATCTACAATAAAACTCATTCAGGTCTTCAGCAAGTTGTTGATTCACCTCAGTGCTGGGGGATGGCGTCTTGTAGTTTGTAATGGCTTTCAGACCTTTCCACACTGAGGTTGGGTCGTTTGAAGCGAACTGATCTTCTAACCTTTTTGCATAGGTCCTTTTAGCCGCTCTAATCTCCTTGTTCAGTGTGTTCCTGGCCTGATTGTACAAGACTCTATCCCCTTTTCTGTAGGCATCCTCTTTGGCTTGACGAAGATGTCTGAGTTTTGCTGTAAACCATGGCTTATCATTGTTAAATGTTAAATAAGTCCTGGTAGGAATGCATATATCTTCACAAAAACTGATATAGGATGTTACAGTCTCTGTGAGCTCATCCAGATCGTTTGCAGCAGCTTCAAAAACACTCCAATCGGTCCATTCGAAAATGTAAGTAACACTGAGATAAGAGTGTAAACGGACCGTCAACATGAAATCTAATTAGATTATTTGTTAGTTATTGAACGCATCATCCTTTGAACGTGCCAAACAATTTTTTTTTTTTTCTTTTAAATCTAGCCTCTTATGAAGACTTAATATGGGCCAGCACCTGTGAATAGATGACACCTACCCCTGCGAGGACTTGACAGATATGACAATTCAGTAACAGGTCAAATTGCATTACTGGCCTAATTGGTGGCGCTATATCTCAGCTGCCTTTGAGGGTGCGTTAAAAATTCCACTGGAGCCTTGTTCCCAAGCCACCTGGCTATCACCATACAAAATTACAATAATTACTACGGTAGCATTTTGAAGTTATGGACCCATGAAATTGACATTAAAGACAATTCAGTAACAGGTCAAATTGCATTATTAGCCCAATTGGTGGCGCTATATCTCAGCTTCCTTTGAGGGTGCGTTAGAAATTCCACTGGGGCCTTGTTCCCAAGCCACCTGGCTATCACCATACAAAATTACAATAATTTCTACGGTAGCATTTTGAAGTCATGGACCGATGAACTTGACAGATACAATTCAGTAACAGGTCAAATTGCTTTATTGGCCAAATTGGTGGCGCTATATCTCAGCTTCCTTTGAGGGTGCCTTAAAAATTCGACTGGGGCCTTGTTTCCAAGCCACCTGGCTATCATCATACAAAATTACAGTAATTTCTACGGTAGCATTTTGAAGTTATGGACCCATGAACCTGACAGATATGACAATTCGGTAACAGGTCAAATTGCTTAATTTGCCCAATTGGTGGCGCTATATCTCCGCTTCCTTTGAGGGTGCGTTAAAAATTCCACTGGGGGCTTATTCCCAAGGCCCTTGACTGTCACCACACAAAATTACAATCATTTCTATGGTAGCATTTTGAAGTTATGGACCCATGAATTTGACACGAAAATTCAGTAACAGGTAAAATTGCATTACTGGCGGCATTATATCTCAGGTGTCCTTGAGAGTGTGCTGAAAGTTTCACTGGAGGCTTATACCCAGTGTGCTTGTCCACACTGGGTATAAGCACCTTCAGAAAGATTCACCACACCTTCAAGGATAGCTGAGATATAGCCCCTCCATTTGGGCCATGAATGCAATAGCTTGACTATATCGTCACATACATCAAATTCATGGGCCCATAATTTCAAAATGCTACCGTAGAAATTATTGTAATTTTGTATGGTGACAGTCAAGATCATTGGGAAGAAGCCCCCAGCAGAATTTTTAACGCACCCTCAAAGGAAGCTGAAATATAGCGCCACCAATTGGGCCAATAAAGCAGTTTGACCTGTTACTGAATTGTCATATCTGTCAAGTTCATGGGTCCATAACTTCAAAATGCTACCGTAGAAATTATTGTAATTTTGTATGGTGATAGCCAGGAGGCATGGGAATAAGGCCCCAGTGGAATTTCTAACACACCCTCAAAGGCAGCTGAGATATAGCGTCACCAATTGGGCCAATAATTTAATTTGACCTGTTACTGATCTGTTATTAATGCCCATTCCACATTTACATATGATTTAATATAGGTCCATCTTTTAAAAGGTACACTAAATGCGCGCACACACACATATATATACAGTGGGTACGGAAAGTATTCAGACCCCCTTACATTTTTCACTCTTTGTTATATTGCAGCCATTTGCTAAAATCATTTAAGTTCATTTTTTTTCCTCATTAATGTACACACAGCACCCCATATTGACAGAAAAACACAGAATTGTTGACATTTTTGCAGATTTATTAAAAAAGAAAAACTGAAATATCACATGGTCCCAAGTATTCAGACCCTTTGCTCAGTATTTAGTAGAAGCACCCTTTTGATCTAATACAGCCATGAGTCTTTTGGGGAAAGATGCAACAAGTTTTTCACACCTGGATTTGGGGATCCTCTGCCATTCCTCCTTGCAGATCCTCTCCAGTTCTGTCAGGTTGGATGGTAAACGTTGGTGGACAGCCATTTTTAGGTCTCTCCAGAGATGCTCAATTGGGTTTAAGTCAGGGCTCCGGCTGGGCCATTCAAGAACAGTCACGGAGTTGTTGTGAAGCCACTCCTTCGTTATTTTAGCTGTGTGCTTAGGGTCATTGTCTTGTTGGAAGGTAAACCTTCGGCCCAGTCTGAGGTCCTGAGCACTCTGGAGAAGGTTTTCGTCCAGGATATCCCTGTACTTGGCTGCATTCATCCTTCCCTCGATTGAAACCGGTCGTCCTGTCCCTGCAGCTGAAAAACACCCCCACAGCACGATGCTGCCACCACCATGCTTCACTGTTGGGACTGTATTGGACAGGTGATGAGCAGTGCCTGGTTTTCTCCACACATGCCACTTAGAATTAAGGCCAAAAAGCTCTATCTTGGTCTCATCAGACCAGAGAATCTTATTTCTCACCATCTTGGAGTCCATGTGGGCTTTCATGTGTCTTGCACTGAGGAGAGGCTTCCGTCGGGCCGCTCTGCCATAAAGCCCCGACTGGTGGAGAGCTGCAGTGATGGTTGACTTTCTACAACTTTCTCCCATCTCTCGACTGCATCTCTGGAGCTCAGCCACAGTGATCTTTGGGTTCTTCTTTACCTCTCTCACCAAGGCTCTTCTCCCCCGATGGCCGGACGGCCAGCTCTAGGAAGGGTTCTGGTCGTCCCAAACGTCTTCCATTCAAGGATTATGGAGGCCACTGTGCTCTTAGGAACATTAAGTGCAGCAGAAATTTTTTTGTAACCTTGGCCAGATCTGTGCCTTGCCACAATTCTGTCTCTGAGCTCTTCAGGCAGTTCCTTTGACCTCATGATTCTCATTTGCTCTGACATGCACTGTGAGCTGTAAGGTCTTATATAGACAGGTGTGTGGCTTTCCTAATCAAGTCCAATCAGTATAATCAAACACAGCTGGACTCAAATGAAGGTGTAGAACCATCTCAAGGATGATCAGAAGAAATGGACAGCGCCTGAGTTAAATATGAGTGTCACAGCAAAGGGTCTGAATACTAATATTTGTATATATATATATATATATATATATATATATATATATATATATATATATATATATATATATATATACAAACAAATGTGGACAATGTACATATATATACACTACAGTGTACAGTAACCAACAATGCAATGGCTTAATCAGTTTAATTCACATTCATTTGTATAATGCATTTCACATCACTTTTTTTTTTTTTCAGAACAGTTTGACAGAAAATACTTGTTTTTTTTCTGTTACGAAACCAGAATAGTATTTATAGGAGTAGGTATCAGAAAGAACAATTGAAATCTAGTACAAATTATAGTACTTAGAAAATCTAGTAAAAATTATATTATTTACAAATACTATTTATGCATTAAGCAAACTTTAAGTGGAATTTAATTTTAAAACAATGAAAACGCCATTATTTTGTATCTGGAGTCCTCGCAGGAGTAGGTGTCATCTAATTCACAGGTGCTGGCCCATATTAAGTCTTCATAAGAGGCTAGATTTGAAAAAAAAAAAAAAAACGTTTGCCACGTTCAAAGGATCATACGTTCAGTAACTAACGAATAATGTAATTAGATTTCATGTTGACAGACTGTTTACGCTCTTATCTTAGTGTTACTTACATTTAACAATGGTTTATTGTTCGTATTTGAAAAAGAGACAGTCCCTAAGTCGAGCGTGAATAAGAAACTAAGCGGAAGCGTCGCGTTTTAAGGTGGAACGGATAGCGTCAATAAGAAGCTGCGAATAAGAAGCTGGAATCAGCCTCGTGGCGGGAACTACAGACCCAGTGTTTACAAAGTGAACGTGCAAAGACTAAGACAGTGCAAGTAAGTCAGATGTTACGGATGTGGAAGGACATACTCGCACATGGGGTTTCTTCAGCTTTTTTTTTTAATCCACAGCAGTGAGACTCAAATCCTTTTTGATAGAAAAAAGGGGTACAAAGGTCGGCTGTAGACAATATACTGCAGACATACATATGACTAGAAGAATAGAAATTACACTTTCACTCAACTCGTATTACATTTAATTATCAGAAATTTTAAGACAGACGCAATGACCACATGAAATCACTCGTTACCCCTTGTGAATGCACAAAGAAATTCAATATATTCATAATGACCTCAACAACTGTGTTAAAGTGTTAAATACATTGTATACACGTTCAAATAAGTAAATCCAAACAATTGCGTCGAAAGTAGTCACGTAAAACATATTACTTCCACAATTAATACGTTAATGAGTTAGAGCGTGAAAAATCGTACATACCCACAGCAGCGACACTCAAATCTGCTGCGGTACGGAAAGAGAAGAGGGACAAAATACTACTTCTGCAGTACCACTGTTGCGATTTAACTCAAAGGGAAATGTATATAAATAATTACAATTAATTATGATTAATTACAATTATTTATATCAGCTGCCAGTAGTAACTGTAGCAGAACTAATTTTCCATCAACTAATCTGTTCGCCCAGCGAACATTCAGTATGATTTTTATATCAACTCTAAGAAATGATATTTTCTTGGGCACAGAAAATAACTTTCTTAAAGTACTATTGGATTAGAGCATGTAGCTCGAATCGGAATCGTAAAGGGACATTCATTTGCAAGGCAGAATCAGAATCAAAACTCATGTAATTTGTGCACAAGAGTTTATTAACGAAGGACTAACACATAACTAATCTAAACAAACAGACATGAAATCATTCATACATGGGGGAAGGGTCAGTGAGAACTGAAGTTAGAGAGACCAGAGAATGAAGCTATGAAAAGAGTCAGTTAACCACCTGAGTGAAACCATCAGTGCTGTCTACAGCTTATACTAAACCTCTGTTTTGTTTAGTTAAATGTACGATACTTGCATTGCCTCGGTCGATGAACAAGTGTCCGAATGCAGTCTCGGGTGAAAGTCTCGATGGTTTGGAGCAGTGGTGGTTTGGAATCGCGATCACGTTCTTCCGGGTCCGAAGAGTGATGAACTCCAAAGATGTTCTGACTCGATGGTGACTGGGAGTTTCTTCCCATGTGACAATTGAAGAAGAACCAAGAGCTGAGAGGGACCCAGCTGAAGTCCTGTGGTCTTTGGAGAATGGAAAGACAAGGCCGCAAGGCCTGGCGCAGCTTAGAGTTCCGACGAGTTCTAGCTCATCCTCCTCATCCTCTTAGGTTCTGAAAGAACTCACGTGAGACGAGTGAAGAAAGCTAAAAGCACGGAAGAGAGAAATGTCTGTTCGAGGACATTTCATGAGGATGAATTCCGGGGTTGAGTGAAAGTGTCTGGCTCTTTGTGGTGAGAGCCATAGCTCTAGATGTTGGGGCCTGTCGGGCCCGCCGGGCACGGCCTGTGCCGGCTCAGGCTCCCTGTGGGTTCCTCCATAGGCAGCAATCGGAAGATCTTGCAGAAGAGCGTGAAGAGAGTCAAGAGAGGGGAGAGGGAGGCGGTCAAACGTTTGATGCCTTTAAGGTCTCTGGAGGCTGCGCCTCCAGGAGGTCCACAAACCAATGGTAACTTTCACCTTTGGAGGGAAAGTTTACGACTCTTTGTCCGTGAGCATGGTATTTTGCATATGTAATTCGATTGGGTGTTGATGCAAAACTAGTAAGGTTTCTTAAAACACTAATATGTTGCATAGGTATCAACATCTAATTTACACCATCTTTTAGATCATCAAAATACGAATTCAAAGAAACCAAACATGACATAGGTGGGTAAATGAGACTAGTCATCTATCATAACGCATGCATAAAACAGTAGAAAGGCAAATACAAATACAACAGACAAAATTAAAATACAATGCAGTAATACTGTACACAATGACCTGGGCTATGTGTGATAGGAAGGTCAAACAAAGGTTTGTCTGTGAATGAATAGGAAAGAGCCCATTTCTATAGGCATTGTGTCTTTCCTATAGGGAAATGTAGCGTGTCTGTGTCTTTTTGCATTCCTTGAAGCAATAAAACCTATGATATCAGATGGTCACCCTGGCAACGGAGCCCCTTCAGGGTGTTCGTTGCTTTGGGGGGGGGGTTGTCTTCAAAACTCCAGCATATAGCTGGGGTTGTTGGTTTTAAAGATTATTTGTTAAATGTAACAAATAACTGTGTCTGATTGGTCCAGATGCTACACCATTAACAGCCACAGGGAGGGGAGCCTTCGTACATCAACAAATACAACCAAATCTTTTATTTTATGAAATTCACATAAAAGTATTTACTCTCTAAATTAAATGTTCTTTTTAACCCCGTTACACAAACGCTGTTTACAAATAAAAAGGTACAACGTGTCGGACGATTTTGAAGTTGTAGGAGAAAATAAGATGAAGTTTTTCACCATACTCTACCTTTTTTAACCGGAGTACACAGACGATGAACTTAGACATGATTCATAGTAGCGATGGGAAGTTCGGATCATTTTACCGACTCAGACCTTTGAGTCTCGTTCAGCAAAATGAACAAATCTTTTTTCGAGTCATTTAGTTAATTTTAGCAAAATCAGCGTCACGTGACAGCCCCATAAGATGAATGAACGACTCGAAAAACCTGAAGACTCGAAACAGGTGAACTAATTGAAGTACAGAACCTAATAGGATGTTGCGCATGCGGGACTGAACAAATCACTCCCCGAGACGACTCGTTCTTCGCGAGTCACATTAAAGATTCATTCAAAAGGAACAAATGACCCGTGGACGCGCATCTGAGAGCCTGTGCTACACGAGCTTCTGTGCTTAAAAAGTATACACATTTGTATTTTTTTAAAAAAAAATGACAGATCGTTTCACTAGATAAGACCCTTCTTCCTCGGCTGGGATCGTTTAGAGCCTTTGAAGCCGCATTTAAACTACATTACGGAAGTTCAAAATCGGGGGCACAATTGATGTCCATTATATGAAGAAAAATGCTGAAATGTTTTCCTCAAAAAACATAATTTCTTTACGACTGAAGACAGAAAGACATGAACATCTTGGATGACAAAGGGGTGAGTAAATTATTTGTAAATTGTTGTTTTGGAAGTGGACTTCTCCTTTAAGATAAAACAACAACACCTGGCCATAATGTGATACTTTAAATTTAAATTATTACTGCAAATAGAACATAATGAGGTGGTTGTTTTGCAACAAGGTGGAGACAGTTCTGCTCATAACAGTAGATAGCTGATGGGAAAAGTGACAGATACAAGAAAATCAGTGAAAAAAGCAAACATGAAGAAAATGGAAAATGAAGAGACTGAAAAGGAAAATGGATGTGAAGGTGCAGTTCAAGAGAGAGAGAGAGAGAAAAAAGGGTTGTCCATGGTTTCAGAATTTGTTAATTTGTGTTAATATGATGTGAGGTCCAGTTACCAGCATGACGCTAAAACAACTAGTAGTAATGAGTACTTCTGACTTAAGTAAATGTCTGAGCTAGGGCTGCACGATTTGGGAAAATTTTCATATTGCGATTATTGAGGTCAATATTGCTATACGCGATTGCGATTATAATAAATGGTATTGTGAGTCAACTTGATGGGTTTTTAAAGAAAATGCACACACAGATTAGCGATAATGCGGAAATGTGTATTTGTAACACTAGAAATGGTTTCAAAATAAATTATTTTTACCAGATGAAATAACATTTCCATTAATGCAAACTTATTTTCTCAAAAGTATAGCTAAATTAAATAAAATAAAAACATACACATTTTCACAAAAATAAGATATTTTAAAGATTTTGCCCAAACAAACAGACATTTATGAAGAATGTAAAATATACTCTGTGTAAACTGTTTTGAAAAGGAAACTGGATATGTTTTTGGTCGGATCACAAGTGGACAATGGAGACACAGTCGTTTACACCTGGCGTTTTAATCCGTCTCTTCTGTCCACTTTCGACCACTTCTTGTCACGGTTCACACATCTGCCGTGTTCTCAGGTCTCGTGATCTGTATGTTTGTCATGTGATGCCTGCTCGCTCAGCTGAGCTGCTAATCAGTCCGGCACAGGTGTCTCTCATTATCGCTGGCTTTAAATACTCACCTCATTCTCCTCTCCCTCGTCCGATAGTTCATCCGGATCTCTGTACCTGTTCCTGTCGTCACTTTAGTCTGGTCTTCGTGTGGATTGTTCGTGTTGGATGTCGTCGTGTCTTTTCCGTGCCTGCACCGGATTCACGCCATCACCACGGGACTTCACTCCACGCTGTCACCAGCCATCTTGCCCCTGCATCACCCAGCCGAGAGCCTTCATCACCGTCACTGTGTTTACCTGTTTCATTATTAATAAACTGTCATCATCCTGCATTTGCTTCCTCCACTCTTTTCACGTTACACTTCTGACCACATTCCTACATTTACATACATTACAAACTCAACTGACTGGCGTCTCTCCTGTATGATTTCATGTGATTCTCTTCAGACATTAGAACTGTACATGAATTATGAGCTTCTAGAACGTTTGACCTCCTAACTGAAGATCTTTTTTACAAATATAAATAAAAACCGTATAAATAAAAATAGTCTGTATTAAGCTGTATTAAATAATAAAATAATTAAATAAAAAATAGCTGTATTAAGTGCAAACAATAGTGCAGCAATAAACAAAGTAGGCTAGGCTACTCTCTCAATGTTCAAAGTGCAAACAGAGACCAATTTTTTTTTTAAGCCTGATACAGAGCTATAGACAACTACACAACCTATTATAGGATACATACAAATAACAACATATATATGTTATGTAGCCTAATTTGCGCGCACTGTGGAACCGCTCTCTAAAAGCGGGTATTAAAATTGCTTTTGAAGGCGCGTGCGCGTTTTACTTTCGGTTTCGTTTTAAGATCATCGTGCGAATTCTCAGCGGCGCTGAGCGCTTTCTACAATACGAGACATTAATTTAACAAACGAATTTGAAAGTCAGGGGGACACAAACGGGATTTTGATAAGTGGATGTGGTCAAAAGTGGACAAGCTGAAAACGTTTTACACCCCTATGTACACCTGTACTTAGCATTGTCCACTTGTGATCAGATCGACGCATCAGAAAACGCATGTTAATACCGAAACAGGGCCTCTAATTCTTGCACAGTGCTTCTCTCTGGTCAATGTCAGTAATCTCAAATCCAAAATACCAATTTTTTTTTTTTTTTTTTTTTTTTTTTTTTTGGGCTACCAGATCAGTGTCGATCTCCTCGTCATCCATCCACGCTGCGCACACAAGTGAACACGCACGCACACGCGCACGCCACACGTGCACTGCCTATACTGAGAGACTGTCAGATTTTTTGTTTTAATCTTGTTTATTTGTTTGTTTGTGTTGTTAGCGGTACGGAAAATCAGCAAACTGTCTCAGAAAGTATGTGTTCTCAAGTCCACACTTATTTAATATAATCGCAACATTTTGCCGTCATATAATCGCACAGGCTGACATCACGATTGCGATTGCGATACGATTTATCGTGCAGCACTAGTCTGAGCCCATACTTCTTTACCTTAACTTAAGTAAAAAAAGTGTAGTCAGTACTTCTACTTTTACCAGAGTATTTTTAAACATGAGTATACTTCTACTTGAGTTTGAGTTGACTGAATTTAAAATTTTAAGGCAGCCAGGTTACAAATTATTGTAAGTTGACTCAACAAATTGTTTTTTACAGTGTGTGTGTACTTTTGCCATCTCTGGTTATGGGGGTTGCTTCAACCTGCAGACATCAAAAACAAGAGACTTGTTGAGACAATAGTGTTAAAGTAGCCCAGTTCCACAGGAAAAACACAAATTTGGCAACACATCTTTCTCAGCTGCCACAGTTGCAACTCTTGTGTCATGAGAACAGGGTGTTCAATGCACCACCGTTTCAGTTTAAAAAACATTTTGCATTGTTTTGTCGGGGCTGAACGCAGGGCAGGAATACATGAGGAAAAAGGCAAACACATGACAAGACAGGAACATGAATAAATATTAACATAAGACATGAAAACATAAACATGAAACAAACCCCAAAACCAGGCATGACAAAATGTAACCTCACATGTATTTTTCTTTGTACATTCATGTTAACAAATGTAGTTAACTAACTGAACCTTACTGTAAAGCGGCACCAAAGAAATAAGTAAAGATATAATAGATAAGCTTCTTACTGTATTATTAGTTATATTTGAAGCAATGTTCATACATGTTCAGAAATTCATAGTAACCCAGAAATTAAAACAGAATGTAAACCACAAATGGAAATGGGTTAAAAAAAAAAAAAAAAAAAAAATCATCCATGTTGAAAGAGTTTCTGGCCACCCATTAAAATCTAAAGACCGATGTCACCCGAAATGCGTTATGATTGACAGAATATGAATATGCATACACTAATATACAGCTACACCACACTGTACTGAAAGCAAAACACAGGAGATCTTTGAAAGTGTAAAAGTGATTACACAGAATATGACACATCGTCTACTGAAGTGGTTACTTTCAATAAGTAATATTAAAAATATTCAATGTGCAGAAATAGTAGTCAAAACTCATTTATTTTAGTAAATGTTTGTGCCCATCTACAGGTGAAGAGGGTAAATGTGATCAATCTGTAAGCACAACTCGAGACCACAAGAGGGAGCTGATGGTGCAGATAAGTTTGCTAGGGCATCATTTTGTTTGTTTAAAATAAAACATCAACATAATCTTCTTTCTGCGTCTGAAGGTTCATTTACTCACCCTCATGTCTTCCCAAAGCTGAATGATTTTCTTCTGGTAGATTAGACTACTGTTCTTGTTGTTGCATCTGTTTAAGGGGAAATAATGATTATCATGACATTATTTAGATTTTTTCTGGTTAAAATTATATAATACAGTTGCTATTATATGCATTTATTAAACTGGGGTGTTTGGGGTATGTATTTTGCAAGCTACAGATTTACAGGTGGTCTGTGGGTGTATAATAATGCTTTTGGCCATTAAGAAATACATCCATTTCTGTGTCCAGCAAAAAGTGTTTTTAAATCATATTCTTCACATTGCAGAGGAGACTCAGGGTGATCAATTATATCATACAGAGAGTATCTGGATTAAACTGTTTTTACCTGCTCGAAATAAAAAACTCTTCTTGCATAGGGACTGTTTTCCATACGGAACTGAGAAATGAGACAAATAAAGAAGAAACTGATATCAGTGATTGAACAACTGGAAATTGAACATATAATCACAAACTTATTCAGCATTTAAGGACTGTGATTTAGAGCTGGTTAAATCTGACATCTTACATGGTAAATGTATTTTTCTGTTGTGTGAAACTGACAGTATTTTGATTTAAAAATTATTTTCACTGAATTGCTTTAATTTGAAGTATTTATTTCTTTACATTTTATTTTACTGCAAGTATTTAGTTTTGTTTTTAAAGGGAAAAGGCCTACAGTTAAGGGAACAATTATTAAAACAACCCATTCTAAATACTTGATTCTAGTCCCCTGTCATTCCTCAGCAATTACCTCTATAGTCAAACATATTGATCTTCTGATTTGTACATTGGTCCAAATAGACAAAGGAAGATCTATATTTCTAGTTATACAACCAGTTACAATAAAAAGATGTGAATGTTTTTGAGAAAGGCAAAAGCAAAAAAAGGTAAGTGAGAGGTTTGATCAATGAAATATGAGATTAAACATTTATATAAATTCCTAATTTTACTTCCAATAAGGGGAAAACAAAATCATATCATTCATATTTATTTATTTATGTATTACAAAATTTATTTACATTTACTCTTAATGCAAAGCATTTTATTGTCACTGAATACTATAGACAAAAATCAACAGGCTTGCCTATATGTTTTTAAAAATACCAGCAACAACAACCTTTGTTTAACCTCTTATTCTTTAAAGATAAAATTCTTTTTTTTTTTTTTTTTTTTTTTTAATGATAAATGCAGGAATTAACCTGAACATTTTAAATAAAGGTAGTTGAAAGTACTTAACCCCTGTGCGACCTTTTGGACATTTTTGTCCATTTTTTAATCAGCCTGTGTCAGCTGCTATGTATGTATTTTTATTGGAATTTTACTATTTCACCCCCATTTCCTTTAATAAATCTATTTTGCACTATAAAAATGAGTTCCTCTCAGGACCTGAAGGACAAAAATGTCAACTGAAACTCATTAAAATTTCATTCTGTTGGCAAGGCTTCAAAATGACTTTTTTTTTTTTTTTTTTTTTTTTTACAATTTTTTACCGGATGGTGCCATTTTTTAAACTTAAAATACTCGCTTTATTTTCCGCTTCTGCATATTATAGAGCCAGCTGGATAAAAAATGCAGCTATAATTGTGTGGGTGTGTTGGTATGGATGTCAGAGTGTGCTTTGTATGTGTGTCATTTAAAAAAAAAACAAAAAAAAAAAAATTGTGTGTGCTTGTAATATTTGAGAGAGAAAAACTCTACAGCAAATCACAAATTCAAACATTGTGTGCACCAGTGGAGTTTTGTGGCGTCCAAACATTTTTTGATTTTTGAACAGCTAATTTTTTGAGATATCAACCTTAAATTTGGAACACAACTTGTTTAAATTTATGGCTTTGATTTTCTAGCAATGCGTTTCATAAAATATATATATTTTTTATTTAAAATAATGTCCATAAAGCAGTTTCATAAACTTAAACCTCTATAACTTTTTTTTTTTTTTTTTCCACTTTTTAAACTTTTTCTATTTCAACAATAATCTGCCACGGGTCTTCTTTAAAATAAGACCAAACTTAACTCCAACATTATCAGTGTTACGAGAATGATTCACAAAGCCTTTAAAACAGACAAAGTTACATGTTTAAATGTACAGATGGTAAAATGGAACAACAAACTGTAGAAAAAAACTGTGACAGTGAATGTTCTGGTGTAAAGAGACAGAAAGCAGCCTGGTTTGAGCTCATGTTGAGGTCACCTTTCATTCAGGACAAGTAAGTGTGTGATCCGCACAGAGTAAAAATAAAGCTCTGAAAGCAAAGCACTGTACTTTGTGACAGACGTGAGAATAATGTGGGCTACAAAAAGCAAAAAATCTGAAGAATATGTGAGCAAATCTGTTCAGTGTGAACAATGAGAAGGGTTTGAATGTAAAACTGGGTATTCACAGCCTAGTGTGTACATACTAAGTATTCTCTTGTTGAGTTTTGGTGGATGTGATCTGTAGTTTCAACCCATTTACTGTATTTACAGGATCAGTTATGACCAGTTTGAGATGTAGATGTAAGATACAGAACAAAACCTAAACACACTACAATAAAGCTGAACAAATGCACACAGAAAGCAGAAATATGAGCAATAAAGCACACAAAATAAGAATATAAAAAGTAAAATCAAGGTAATTGTGTAAGATGTCTTGAGTATACCGTAACTGTATGAAATAATGACAGATTGATAAATTAGCTGATATTTGGCTATTTAACTGTCTGTATAAATTATGTTTCAGTCATTTATATGCCATCATTAAATCAGGAATATACAGTTTTCATCGCTGGATCAACAGGAGCTGTTTCAGTCACTGAAAAACATTGGATGAACACTACAAATACATATCTTGCCTAATACAATATAGTGCAATAATATACACTAACACACTGTAAAAGCTGTTCATCCTTTTAATTAAAATAAGTTTCTGTTGTAAAAAGCACTCGAAACCCTGAGGCAGCTCATGCCTTCAGAATGAGTCACTTTTCCAATCTGATGCTTAGTATGAACTCTCAAAACAGTCTAAATGAATTGCTGTCTGAACTAATAATAAGCAATGTTTATATTTTTTCTTTGTTAATGTTAGTAAAAACACAGTTGTTCAGTAATGTCAAATACAAAAATGTATTAGTAAATGTTACAATTAACATAAAATGTTTGTTAGTTCATGCTGGCTAATGTAGTGAACTAATTCTAACAAGTGAGACCTTATTGGAAAGTTTAGAAAAGACGTAGAAACTTTAAAGACAAGCATAAGAGATTCGTTTGAGTGACAATAATACTGTGTTAAGCCAAGATTGTCTCACATAACCATGAATGAACTGATCTCAAACCGTAAATTATGTGTGTAGGTTAACTGTCACAAGTAAACAGAGTGCAAGTACATGTAAACCTGGAATCCAACAGCTCCCGACTGGAGTGACAGTAACTACCCACCACTGTGACACTGACCTCTGCAATGCAGCAGGTATTGTGCTTTATATGATCATGTGATAATTTACATTTGCATGTTTTCCCCCCTCATTGACTACTACAATAATATAAAGACTGTTCATAAAAAGCTAAATATTATTTCAATAGTAAAAAGTCAAGTGCTCTCCTTTTTGTACAGACCTGATTGATTTAGAGTCAATACAAATTTAAATACTATTAGTAATAGCATTAATTAACAGCAATTTCCTTATTCTGTTGATCAGATGGTGTGTATAAGGGAAGCTTCCTCCTGCTGTTGTCTTCTCTGCTCTTCTACTTCCTGTTTCAGTGAATCAGATTCAACAGCTGCAGCAGAAACTGAATATCACACCTTTTTATTCTTCAATAAATAAATAAAGCTTGTCATTAATGAAAATGTGTTTTTGGTTGTTCAATTAGCAAGGTTAACCAATCAATGTATTGAAATGCTTAGAAACAATATACTATAAACCACAACAAGACAACTCACAGTTGTCGTCATCTGTTCTGGAGTGACTGCAATGTATTCTAAATATAAACCTGTTCTGTCGATCAGCATAATTTCTGGACAGATCATTCATTGATTTATCACCCGTTTAAAAGAGTGACGCTTTGAATTTGAGTGTACAATGAAACGCATCACGTCGGGAGCTGACTATCAAAATAGCTACAAAAGTAAAAGCAAAAAAGTTTGTATTCAAAGTCATAGAGCAAACAGACTAGAATATGACTAGAAGATGTGTGTGTCTGTGACATCGTCAGGCAGGTGAATGTCAAATTCAATGTATTTTCGTTTTTCTCAACAAATACCAGCACTTCATGTAACAAAACAAATAAAGTAACAATCTGATTGTGTATCTTCAGCAGGATTCTTTACTGATTCAATTCCAAGTATGGTTCAGGACCACCAAGAGTATCACAGACACAAGCTGACAACTTTTAAATGTGTATTCAGACAACGGACAATGCAAAAAAAACAAACAAAAAAACAAGAAGATAAAACAAGCCCTTGCGTTCAGTCAATAAAGATCAAATGTAGTTCTTAATTTGTATTAACAGGCTCCGGCGTCATGGCCATTACCACTTCGGAGATGCATCATTTCTCTAATAATTTTAAGGGCCTGGAGTGACAACCACAGCTCAAGACATTGTGTAGATGATTTTTTTAAAGACATTTGTCATGTATCCGTCCTGTTTGTTGAGCTGCATCTGTGCGTCTTTTAGCAGTGTTCAGCAGCTTCTACCTGAGATGGGAAGTAACGAAGTACAAATACTTAAGTGGATTTTTCTGGTATAAATTTTAAGCCAAAGCTGAACTAACTAACAAACTGACCTGCACTTGAAGCTCTGAACAGGACAGTTTGGTCTCTCAGCTCCACCTGGTCACGTCATTCTCGAGTGTCGCATCCTTTTGGCGGACGCGAGGCGAATATCGCGCTGCCAGTCAAGACTAACCAATTCATGATTTATTAGAGTTTTGTTACTGAATGGCGAATTCTAAAATAATCATTTTAATACATTCGGCAGGCAACAAAAACATTAAAAAAAAAAAAATAAATAAAAAATGAAAAAAAAAAAAGTAGGGAATTGTCCCGGTGCTCCCGATGCGCTGCTCATATAGAACTGTAATGCGGTTAACAGACCTGGAACTACTTAAGCCCTGCAGTATGCAGTAAAAAACAAACAAACAAACAAACAAAAAAACACCTGTCAACCAATATTACAGTGCACTGTATTTATATTAAACCATCAACATAAAAATAAATAAATAAATAAATAATAGCAAACTACTTCTCTGTACTACAACGCTGGTTATCTTTAACATTTTGTGAAGAGTATTATTTATTTTTAATTTTGAGCAGTGATGTTAGTGTACAATATTAAGCATTATATAGTGAAAATGAAAGGTAAATATGCATTGCACAATAAGGAGCTTGCTAAGGAGCTTTATTTTTATTAGAATTATTTTGTGTTTTATCTGAAATTTCATAGATTCTTTCTTTTGTTGAGTTCATGTTATCTGTTATACAGATACATTTACATTTAATCATTAAGCAGATGCTTTTATCCAAAGCAACTTTCAACTGAGCACAATAGAAGCAATCAAAACCGACAAAAGAACAATAATGTGCAAGTGTTGTGACAGTGGTTAGCCTAACACAGTAACAAGTTTTTAAATAAATAAATAAACAAACAAATAAATTAATTAATTAATAAACAAATAAACAAAATAAAAATAGATAGAAAAGAGATCAATGCACATCTGAGTAAATGGGACAGAGGGAACTTAGCAAGGGAAGGGCATAAAAAATGAAACAGACCTAGAGCTGCAGGAAAATGACATAAAGCCAACACTGATCAGCTGATTACTGACCATCACAGACAACAGAAAGGACATATATCTGTTTTTATTTTAATTAAATGACCGTCACACTTGTGAGATCCACCAAAAAACATCAGAAAATAAACTCTATTTATGATTATTGATTTAAAAGCACATTTTTAAAAGCACACATATTTCTCAGTGGCTGACAGTGGAGATGCAATTGCATATTTATGTACAGTTCTTGACCTGACGTGACATATTTTACACATGACATTTATAGCTCAGTCAGATGACTAACCTCAAATCATTATAATAATGTGTTAAATACACATTCTATTTTAAATAATTCATACTAATATTGTAAGTGTTTTTCAGTATCACTGTCAAGTTCAGATTTATGTATGTGAAGGAATTTAGACATTTCTAAAATAAACAGTGCAATATTCCTCTTTATCCAGTTAGATTTGGGCCCGTATTCACAAAATATTTTATCTCACCAAGAGCTCTCCTAAGTAGCAGTAAAAGTTTTTAGCTGAGTTTTCTCTTAAACCTATTCACAAAGCTGCTTAGACTTTCCTTTTACTAAGGAACAGAGAGACGTCTTAAGCTCAGAGTAAGGCTGTGGTTCACCTCATTGCTATGGATGATGTCAGCATTACTAACTATGCACACCGTGAAAATGAGGTTTAAAAATAAAAATGTTGCCACATTCAAATAAAGATTTTAAGATGCAGTAATTAAACAAGTATATGTTCAGCTAATTGTCAGCCTCTTAGATGTGTGCTTCTTGTAAACAGCAGATATGCATGTAATCATGGCTGATAGTAAGACATGCAAACGTAAAAGAAAACCAAACTGGATGTAAGAACTGCACTTCTTTTCCAACTTGTTAATCCTTGTTAAAACAAGGATATAATCAAAGGAAAATCTGAAGTTTGGTTAACCTCCAAAACCAAAAAAGATGCGTGGGAAAACACATGTGCAAATGAATGCAGCATGTTTCTAAAACATTTACACTCCAAGGCAGATTGCCTGTGTTCTGACACCATTTGTGGTTTGGTCTTAGTGACTTAGAAGTCCTCTTACGTTTGACAAATTTAGGAGTTAGTTTTAGCACTAAAATGCCTAAATTTAGTCACACCCATTATTTTTAAGATTTTCTCCTAAATTGGCAAGTTATGAGCTACTTGTAGCCTTAAGATGTTTTTTGACTACGGGCCCTGAGCTCCTGTGATACAGTGCTGTGTGGCCCTCTACAGGTGATCATCAGAATAACAGCATTAAATATAATTCACAGCGACAGGAATGAAGGATATTTAAAACACACGGCTATCAAAATTCTGCACACTCAATTACACAATTTCATTGGCCTTTTCTCAAGCTGTCAGAGGCGTTTGGGCTCCCAAGAGCGACTGGTACTGAGAACATTTTTCATGCAAATGACCACCAGGTGGCGAAACTACTGATAATCACTGCAAACTCAAAAGCCTTTAGTTCAGATGATGATGATTGTGATAATAAGAGATCTGATACGAAATGGATGAAAATGATCATGTCACACAAACCATAAATTGATTCTGATCATCTGTTATTCTCATCGGAGTATAAAATTGTAACTGATTCTTGACATTAGTATTTCATCAGTGGTGCTGTAAGACTGGAATGATGCTGCTGTTTTCAATCAATAATCAGAACAGAAAGCAGCTGAAGGATGACATGTGCATAAAAGGCATAATTACTTATATAGCAGTACTTGTCAAAGGTTTGGACACATTACAATTTTTAATGTTAATGAAAGAAGTCACTTATGATCATCAAGTCTGCATTTAATTGTTTATTTATTTTTAATTATTTTTAAAAAAGTAAATAACGGTTTTCAGTTTTTACCATACTTAACTATACCTGAATTTTCATCAGTTTAACATCCTTACAAATAAAAATATTAATTCTTTAAGAAAAAAAAAGAAAAAAAAAAAAAAATAGAAAAGTAAAAAAAATTTTTTTGAATTGCAAACTTTGTAATGTTATTATTACAAAAAAATTATTATTTAAATAAATACTGTTGTTGTAGTTTTGTTTGTTTGTTTGTTTGTTTGTTTTTTAAACTTTTCTATTTCACAATATTGCAGTTTTTTCTTTACTTTTGATTAAATAAAGGTATAGCTTGATAGACATAAGAGACTTCTTTCAAAAACATTAAAAACTATAATGTGTTCAAGATTTTGACCGGTACTATATTAATCAAACTTTATCTAAGGTAATCTCTTTATTATTTGTTGAGGATGTTATTATAGCTGTGATATTATTATTAGTAGTAGTAGTAGTAGTAGTAGTAGTATGCAGTCTTTTTTTTCAGTAATTTATTCACAGTTCCTAAATACCACTTCATTCCACCTTCATGTCTGAATATCCCCTCCAATTTAACAAATATTAACTACAGATATTGCGATATTATTATTATTATTATTATTATATTATGTGTTGTATTGCAACCTTAAATATGCACTATAGCCTACACAAATCAAGTGTAAGTGAAAGAGACAATTCTGGTTAACTGAAACTTAAAGTAAGTGTTATGTTAGAGCAGTAATGTGGTTCATGTAACAGTGAAATCAGACTTCATTTACCCCAAAGGATTGCATATTTACACTGTCTGAATCGTTCCCTATCCCCTATATAGTGCACTACGTGCCATTCACCGTACAGAAAATACTAATTCTGTGAACAAATAACTGATGTTGGAGCTGGGACACTTACATTTTTTAATTACTTAATTAGTATTTTGACAATCTAGTGGTACATTTTTTTTAAAACTCTTAGTACTAATCTCACAACAGATGATCAAAATGTAAATTTTTCAAACATTTCAGCATAGACTGATCATTACTGTGACACATGAAATGAGAAAAAATACAGAACTAATTTGAAAAAAATTACCGCTTCACTTATTGTACTCAAAAACTGCTTTTAAACCACAGGAAACGAGATATTTCTCAGCTCCGTCAAGGGTTGCATGCTGAATGTGCTGTCATAGCTTGGAAAGCAAATGTAGCCAGGGCTCTGAGAAATTCACTTTGTCACTTTCGTTCCACGTTACTTTTGTTCCCGCTCTCCTCTGTCAAATGAACATGCTTATCTTGTAAGTTGTCTTGTTGTTGTTTGTAGTTAAATTGAATCTAAGCATTTCAATATTTTGATTGGTTAACCTTGCTAGTTGAACAACCAAAAACACATTTTCATGATTGACAAGCTTTATTTATTTATTTATTGAAGAATAAAAACATGTGTGACATTCAGTTTCTGCTGCAGCTGTTGAATCTGATTCACTAAAACATGAAGTAGAAGAGCAGAGAAGGCAACAGCAGGAAGAAGCTTCCCTTATACACACCATCTGATCAACAGAATAAGGAAATTGCTGTTAATTAATGCTGCTACTCATAGTATTTAAATTTGTATTGACTCTAAATCAATCAGTTCTGTACAAACTTTTTTTTACTATTGAAATGTAATATTTAGCTTTTTATGAACAGTCTTTATATTATTGTAGTAGTCACTGAAGGGGGGAAACATGCAAATGTAAATTAGCACATGATCATATAAAGCACAATACCTGCTGTATTGCAGAGATCAGTGTCACAGCAACGGGTAGTTGCTGTCGCTCCAAAGACCTCTTTGGTCCCAGGTTCACATGTACTTGCACACTGTTTAATTCTGATAGGTACTTTAGTGGAACCTGCAAATAAGAGAAATGTGATGAGATGAACATACTTGTACTGGATATTATCATTTCAGTAAACTATGACTGTAGATTTCCACATCATACTGGACTTACCAACGGATTGTTCTCCCGTTATGCTTTCACATTTAGAAAATCCATCTCTGCACGTCTCCACTTTGGCATCACAGGAACCCGTCCGCTCAGACTCGCATTTGTAACACTTGAGAGAGTATCCTTAAACACAGAGACAGACATTTAGTGACCTCTCTATGTATACCAGATAATACAGTATTCAATACTTGCTGTTTTTTGTACCTCCAGTGAGAAAAATGACAAGAAGGACAACAGAGATGCGCAGATCCATCGTGTGTCAGGAGCAGGAGCACAATGAAAAAAAAACTATGCTTTCGTTTCTTTTATGTATGTTCAGAAAGGGGTGGGTTTACCTTTGTGAGATCCTACACAAGACTATGACTGTTACTGTTACAAAAGAGGAATTTGAAACTTGCAAATTTGGTCTCATTTGAGCAAAATGGATTTGTGAAAAAATTCCACCATTCTGTAAATGCACACAATTTATTGCATCATTTTGTGTTGCAGTGGCTTGAAACACAATTGACCTTACTCACGCATCATGATTGATAGTGCTTTATTTAAAAAAATACAATGACTTGGAGCAGTAAAACACTTGCTTTCAGCTTTGGATTTGAAATTTGTAAAACCTTTTTTGCCAGTGTGACCCTTTATTTTGGCAAAAGCAGTCATTTCAAAACTGACAGTTATTCCTTGTGAGGTTTATAGTATACTGTTGCAAGGATACTTCTGGATTTTGTGTTCTGACAATTGATAAGAGATGGATGTGCACGATGGATCTGCGCATCTCTGTTGTCCTTCTTGTCATTTTTCTCACTGGAGGTACAAAAAACAGCAAGTATTGAATACTGTATTATCTGGTATACATAGAGAGGTCACTAAATGTCTGTCTCTGTGTTTAAGGATACTCTCTCAAGTGTTACACATGCATGCCTGATCTGACGGGTTCCTGTGATGCCAAAGTGGAGACGTGCAGAGATGGAATTTCCAAATGTGCAAGCATGACGGGAGAACAATCCGTTGGTAAGTCCAGTATGATGTGGACCCACACGGAAATAACCTATATAAACATATCTGTTTTAATATAGGTTTTGATATAGGTTTTTAATATATGTGACATATATAAAATTGGCCGTTTTCCTATATTATATGTACATATATGTACACATATATGTGCATATATGTACATATAATATAGGAAAACGGCCAATTTTATACGTCACATATATTAAAAACCTATATCAAAACCTATATTAAAACAGATATGTTTATATAGGTTATTTCCATGTGGGACATTTCCTTCTTTTCCACTATTTTCATACAAGAAAGAATTGACCTTGTAAATGTTTCAGGAAAACGTGTAGACATCATACACTGTAAAAAAAAAAAAAAAAACGGTAAAAAGACTGGCAGCAGGGATTCCAGAGATATTCCGTTAAATTACAGAAAAATCACCATTTCTCAAAATTACAAGCAAAAACTGTAAAAATACAGAATAAACTTTATGGTCAAAACTCATTAAATTACAGTATATTATCATTGATAATATACAAAAGTTATGTTAAATTAGATAGAAAAACAATCAACTTTCAGGTTAATTGCCATAAATTTAAGGTTTTAATTAATTATTTTATAGAACTGATCTGTCCATCTACAGTAATTTACTTTTAAACTACAGTTTTTCCATGTACAATAACTAAGAAATAATTTATAAAAACACAGTAAACACATTTTTTAAAGGATTAATCCTTCTTTTTACAGAAAAATTAAAAGGTATTTAGAAGTTATTTTATGTCTACCTTGAATCATTTTGTTAAAATACATGTATTATTAACTACAATAGTCAAGAAATGTTGCATAAAAATGTAGTAAATTCATAATACAGAGACAATGTCTGTAGATATACATTTTAATCATTCATTTTCCAGAAATATTACAGTTTAAAATGTTTGGACAGTAAAGAAATAAGCAAAGTACTTAGAAATACATAAAAACAACAACATTTTCAGCCAATTTCTGTAAAATTAACAACATATTCTACAGTCACAGTATTAGTCACAGGAAACACGTTTGGTACATAATTTAGAACATGCAAAAATACCTACATACAAGAGACAACTGCTGTACATCTGTATATATTAAAAATTACATTTTATCCAAAGCAACATACAAAGTCCCAGTCATAGCTGTTTTTTTTAATAAACAGAAAGTGTTAGTATTAAAGGGATAGTTTCTGTGTATATGACTTTCTTCTTTCAGACAAACACAATCAGAGTTATATCAATAAACATCCTGGCTCTTCCAGGCTTTATAATGACAGTAAATGGCTGCCATGAGTTTGAAGCTCAAAAGTGCATCCATCCTTCATAAACGTACTCTACATAGTTCCAGGGGGTTAATAAAGCCCTTCTGAAGCAAACCATATTTTACACTTTTTAAAGTAAAAAAAAATAAATAAAAAACTTGCTTCCAGCAAAATGCAAGTTATGTTTAAGTTGACTCTGTATGGCTGTTTGACCTGAACATTAGTTATTTTATTTTATAAGGCGTAAAATATGCTTTGCTTCAGAATCCACCGGAGCCATGTTGAGTATGTTTATGATGGATGGATGCACTTTGAGCTTCAAACTCATAGCAGACATTCACTGCCAATTTAAAGCCTAAAAGAGCCAGGATTTTTATTGATATAACTCCGATTGTGTTTGTCTGAAAGAAGAAAGTCATGTACACATACAATGGATTGAGGGTGAGTAAATCATAGGCTTGTTTCGATTTTTGGGTGAACTACCCCTTTAATTAATCAAGCGTTCATGAAAAACAAAAAAAAAAAAAAAAAAAACTCAATGGTTTTAAGGCAATTTGGTGAGTGCCTAAAAAGTATCAAAAAACAATACCCAGCCCTACCCAAAGTTGAAAATTATGTTGTTTTACTCACCCCCATGCATTCCAAGATGTCTTCTGCAAATCACTTTTGGAGTCCAAGATCTGTTGAGGCACAAAATGCATCTAAGTGGGTATACCAACATTCTGATTATTCAAAAATGTAATGTAGAAAGCATAAAGGTAACCCATATGGATCCAGATAATGAAACAAAGCACTAGGGTTTAACTATAAACTTTTGCTTCTGCATAAAATGACAATGATTGTCAAACAATAAAATTCACAGACACCTTTTCATACAGCCGTTTTACACTGATTTTAATTACACTGATGGTTAATTTATTCACCCCTTACCACATAGAAACTGAAACAACGTTCCACACCTGAATTGCCATGCTTATCTGCTATAGATCTGCAGTCTTTCCACACGACCTGAAACAAAAAATAACAATAATAATTTAATACTTTGTATTTCATTCAGACATTACAGCCTATACTCCAAAGATGTGGAAGCTGAACAGGAAAAGTTAACAGTGATGTTTTGGTCCACCATGTGACTGTAGCTCAATTTATAGAAAGTAAACTTACATTACTTATTTTACTTAGCTGCATCATATTACTGCCTACAGTAGCAGTGTAACTGTCCAGGATGATGCAGTTTTCATAATCAACGATCCCATATGTAATGACAGTTTACTCCGCCTCAGGCCTCAAGATGTGCGTTTCATTCCTAATCAGAACACAAAGATTATAACAATTATTATTACTTATAAGACAAAGATATGCACTTACACGTGCATAATATAGATGTACACGAACAAATGCGCCCAATGCAACGCTTTTTAATTGCAAGTTAGATTGAGCGTTTTCCCATAGAAAACCATTGCAAAACGCTCAACACATTAGTGACAATGGAGGACCAAATTCTGAGTACTTCAAAAATATATGTATGTACAGGAGAATATGAAAGGGGGAAAGCGCGCCTACCTTGCGATTTAACGTTATCATGCTGCGTTCATATTCATAATCAATAAAGTGCACAGCCTACTGAATTCGCTCTAAAATAGTTTTTGATATAACTTAACGTTAGCGTTAGCTACGTTCAGCGTTTCAAAATGTCCCGCATTTTAAGAGTTTGAAAAACTGCCGGGTACTTCCGGATAAGCAAAGCCTTTAACGTTACATACACTCGAACGGATTTTGATACGAATAACTACGAAAAACTTGTTTAGAAATGCTAATGTTCGCTTCAAAACTAAATAACACAAATGCGCAGCTACACTATAAAAATATCGTTTACTGTTGTATGAAAGACTCACCTCAGTGGTTGTGATGATGTCTGCTGTAGTATTGTCCGAATTTGTTGTAGTTGGTGAAACAGGTTCACTGAAGAAAGAGCGCGTTATTTTCTCACACATTACCGAATGGATGACCTGAAATAAATTCAAATCATTCCCGCGCCCCGTTCCATCCTTGTTGTCCAATACAGAAACAACTCAGCCAACCGACGTGGGCGGAGCTAAACTAGCGGCAAATTTGAATCTGCGTTCATGAGCGGATTGTGCGCGGGCGCGCCCGCGTACACACACTTTTTAAACCTACTGTTTACTAACAGTAAATGTAGGCTACTGTATGTACAAATACTATTATTTGACCTTAAAACCTCACATTATCCTTCACATAATTAACGACCTTCAATGGTAATAAAAAATACTCTGAGTAAATGATATGTGGTTAAATTTTTTCTTATTTTTACGGAAATAATCTGTAATTTTTACATGACATTTTATGTTAAGTTACACATTACTCTGTAAAAATACAGAAAATTACCTTTTAAAAACAGAAAATGTATGTAATATCAAAATACAAACAATTATCTGTAAATTTAATGGTGGAAATTTAAAATACAGAAAATATCTGTAAAACAACAGGTATTTCATCGTATAATGAAAGAAAAGGTAAAATACTGTAAAAAAAAAAAATACAGAAATTTACACGTAAAATTACGTTTATTTTTAACAGTGTAGTATATACTGTACACAATATTTACATTGTTTGACTATTTGCCAGCTTTACTTCTGTGATTGACAGGTATTTTAACTTAACATCTTGACTTTAGTTTGACGTAAATAGAACATAGTATAGTAGTATGGTGTTCTTTTATGCATGTCTTACCTTTCTCACTCTTTCTTTCAGAGCACTCCTAATTGGATAAACACCTAGGCCTGTGTGGTAGGAGCAATCTGAAGGCATCAAAACTCAGATTACGAACACAACAACATCATTAACATATTCAGGTCAAGCATTCACATCAAAGTGATCAAATATCAAGTCTGAATGCAAATGTATTAAGTCATTTAAACTTACTTTTTTTTTTTTTTTTTGCTTTTATCCATTTCTGCCTCTGTGGGATAGAAAAAACAGACATATATTCACTCAAAAAAGGCAAACAATTCAAAAACGGTCTTGCTCATCATAGCATTTATTACAAATATCAATATCATTAAAAAAACCTGACAAATGCAAAACATGCCTGACTTCCGCTTTCTCTTCCTTGTTGACCCTGTGGTTTTGAAGAAGTCAGATGTCAAACTAAGTATGGAGTGGCAAACAATTAAGGACTATCTAGGTATGTCTTTTTATTCGTTCATTAAAACAGGCACACATTCACA
This sequence comes from Cirrhinus mrigala, assembly GCA_036247105.1. Lineage (NCBI taxonomy): Eukaryota > Metazoa > Chordata > Actinopteri > Cypriniformes > Cyprinidae > Cirrhinus > Cirrhinus mrigala. The sequence continues at coordinate 31,827,410 of CM070027.1, forward strand.
CACTCACTTGCTCGCTCACACACACACACACACACACACACACACACACAGACACACAGAACAATACGCACACAAACCCTCATGTGTAACCTATGTCATACCTCAAAAATGATCATGAACACCCAATCAGAACTAAATCAATCGGTTGAGAAGTTGCCCAGCAAAATTGCTGAAAAAGTTGTTGGATACAGTACATACCATACTCTTTCTTATGTGTGCAATAACCTCCATTGTAACAACTGACATCATTAGCTTACATGCTAGTCGGCCCCTCCGACTTCAATTGAATTAGGCTGATAGGGGGATATGTCGAACTGGGATGTTGCATGCAAATACAAAAAAATTATATGTCCCTCCCTAATCTAACTCTCTGGTAGACAGCAAGTGAGCGAATTAACCAAAACACAGTGGAATCTTGCTTTAAGAGCTTTAAAAGTTAGCTGTAAGAGTTACCTTTTTTAGGTAGATGTATTTCACCCGCCTCCTCCACGAGGCCTTCAGCCTCAACAGCAGGGCTTTCCAGCCCCACCTTCTCCAAAAGGCCTGCCGTCTCCACAGCGGGGCCTTCCAGCCCCGCCTCCTCCACAAGGCCTTCATTCACCACAGTGGGGCCTTCCAGCCCCGCCTCCTCCACAAGGCCTTCATTCACCACAGTGGGGCCTTCCAGCCCCGCCTCCTCCACAAGGCCTTCATTCACCACAGTGGGGCCTTCCAGCTCCGCCTCCTCCACAAGGCCTTCATTCACCATAGTGGGGCTTTCCAGCCCCGCCTCCTCCACGAGGCCTTCAGTCTCCACAGCTGGGCCTTCCAGCTCAGCCTCCTCCACAAGGCCTTCATTCACCACAGCGGGGCCTTCCAGCCCTGCCTCCTCCACGCGGCCTTCCAGCCCCGCCTTCTCCAAAAGGCCTGCCGTCTCCACAGCAGGGCCTTCCAGCCCCGCTTCCTCCACAAGGCCTTCATTCACCACAGTGGGGCCTTCCAGCCCCGCCTCCTCCACAAGGCCTTTATTCACCACAGTGGGGCCTTCCAGCCCCGCCTTCTCCACGAGGCCTTCAGTCTCCACAGCTGGGCCTTCCAGCTCCGCCTCCTCCACAAGGCCTTCATTCACCACAGTGGGGCCTTCCAGCCCCGCCTCCTCCACGAGGTCTTCCAGCCCCGCCTTCTCCACGAGGCCTTCAGTGTCCACAGCTGGGCCTTCCAGCTCCGCCTCCTCCACAAGGCCTTCATTCACCACAGTGGGGCCTTCCAGCCCCGCCTCCTCCACGAGGCCTTCAGTCTCCACAGCTGGGCCTTCCAGCTCAGCCTCCTCCACAAGGCCTTCATTCACCACAGTGGGGCCTTCCAGCCCCGCCTCCTCCACGGGGCCTTCCAGCCCCGCCTTCTCCACGAGGCCTTCAGTCTCCACAGCTGGGCCTTCCAGCTCCGCCTCCTCCACAAGGCCTTCATTCACCACAGTGGGGCCTTCCAGCTCCGCCTCCTCCACAAGGCCTTCATTCACCACAGTGGGGCCTTCCAGTCCCGCCTCCTCCACGAGGCCTTCAGTCTCCACAGCTGAGCCTTCCAGCTCAGCCTCCTCCACAAGGCCTTCATTCACCACAGTGGGGCCTTCCAGCCCCGCCTCCTCCACGGGGCCTTCCAGCCCCGCCTTCTCCAAAAGGCCTGCCGTCTCCACAGCGGGGCCTTCCAGCCCCGCCTCCTCCACAAGGCCTTCATTCACCACAGTGGGGCCTTCCAGCCCCGCTTCCTCCACGAGGCCTTCAGTCTCCACAACTGGGCCTTCCAGCTCAGCCTCCTCCACAAGGCCTTCATTCACCACAGTGGGGCCTTCCAGCCCCGCCTCCTCCACGGGGCCTTCCAGCCCCGCCTTCTCCAAAAGGCCTGCTGTCTCCACAGTGGGGCCTTCCAGCCCCGCCTCCTCCACAAGGCCTGCTGTCTCCACAGCGGGGCCTTCCAGCCCCGCCTTCTCCAAAAGGCCTGCCGTCTCCACAGTGGGGCCTTCCAGCCCCGCCTCCTCCACAAGGCCTTCATTCACCACAGTGGGGCCTTCCAGCCCCGCCTCCTCCACAAGGCCTTCATTCACCACAGTGGGGCCTTCCAGCCCCGCCTCCTCCACGGGGCCTTCCAGCCCCGCCTCCTCCACGAGGCCTTCAGTCTCCACAGCTGGGCCTTCCAGCTCCGCCTCCTCCACAAGGCCTTCATTCACCACAGTGGGGCCTTCCAGCCCCGCCTCCTCCACGAGGCCTTCATTCACCACAGTGGGGCCTTCCAGCTCCGCCTCCTCCACAAGGCCTTCATTCACCACAGTGGGGCCTTCCAGTCCCGCCTCCTCCACGAGGCCTTTAGTCTCCACAGCTGAGCCTTCCAGCTCAGCCTCCTCCACAAGGCCTTCATTCACCACAGTGGGGCCTTCCAGCCCCGCCTCCTCCACGGGGCCTTCCAGCCCCGCCTTCTCCAAAAGGCCTGCCGTCTCCACAGCGGGGCCTTCCAGCCCCGCCTCCTCCACAAGGCCTTCATTCACCACAGTGGGGCCTTCCAGCCCCGCTTCCTCCACGAGGCCTTCAGTCTCCACAACTGGGCCTTCCAGCTCAGCCTCCTCCACAAGGCCTTCATTCACCACAGTGGGGCCTTCCAGCCCCGCCTCCTCCACGGGGCCTTCCAGCCCCGCCTTCTCCAAAAGGCCTGCTGTCTCCACAGTGGGGCCTTCCAGCCCCGCCTCCTCCACAAGGCCTGCTGTCTCCACAGCGGGGCCTTCCAGCCCCGCCTTCTCCAAAAGACCTGCCGTCTCCACAGTGGGGCCTTCCAGCCCCGCCTCCTCCACAAGGCCTTCATTCACCACAGTGGGGCCTTCCAGCCCCGCCTCCTCCACAAGGCCTTCATTCACCACAGTGGGGCCTTCCAGCCCCGCCTCCTCCACGGGGCCTTCCAGCCCCGCCTTCTCCACGAGGCCTTCAGTCTCCACAGCTGGGCCTTCCAGCTCCGCCTCCTCCACAAGGCCTTCATTCACCACAGTGGGGCCTTCCAGCCCCGCCTCCTCCACGAGGCCTTCATTCACCACAGTGGGGCCTTCCAGCTCCGCCTCCTCCACAAGGCCTTCATTCACCACAGTGGGGCCTTCCAGTCCCGCCTCCTCCACGAGGCCTTCAGTCTCCACAGCTGAGCCTTCCAGCTCAGCCTCCTCCACAAGGCCTTCATTCACCACAGTGGGGCCTTCCAGCCCCGCCTCCTCCAGGGGGCCTTCCAGCCCCGCCTTCTCCAAAAGGCCTGCCGTCTCCACAGTGGGGCCTTCCAGCCCCGCCTCCTCCACAAGGCCTGCTGTCTCCACAGCGGGGCCTTCCAGCCCCGCCTTCTCCAAAAGGCCTGCCGTCTCCACAGTGGGGCCTTCCAGCCCCGCCTCCTCCACAAGGCCTTCATTCACCACAGTGGGGCCTTCCAGCCCCGCCTTCTCCAAAAGGCCTGCCGTCTCCACAGTGGGGCCTTCCAGCCCCGCCTCCTCCACAAGGCCTTCATTCACCACAGTGGGGCCTTCCAGCCCCGCCTTCTCCACGAGGCCTTCAGTCTCCACAGCTGGGCCTTCCAGCTCCGCCTCCTCCACAAGGCCTTCAGTCTCCACAGTGGGGCCTTCCAGCTCCGCCTCCTCCATGAGGCCTTCCGGCCCTGCCTCCTGCACAAGGATTTCTGGCCCCGCCTCCCCTGAGGTGCCCTGCTCGTCACAGGGGGTGAGGGTCAGGGTGAGGACAGTGTCCTCACTCGCCTTCCAACCTGTTCAAATTTGATTAGAAAAAAAAGTAGGAATGAGGCTGAACTATAATGTATTATAAAATTCAAACAGGCAGATTATTTGACATTCCCGCACACAAGAATTTTAAGACTATATTTCTTAGCTTGTGTGCATTTACATATTTTTGAAACACAGGCAAAAAATGGGCTATAGGCTATTTTTCACAATGGATGCAAGTTTACATGATTTTGGCGTGAATAGCTAAAGGCGAAACAATGGGGAAAACAGGGAAACTTGGTACAACATACACCAAATATCGAACTGGCATCTAAAGAAAACCCAACTATGTTTTACCAAATTTTCAGACTACACTTGGTAACCTATATTAACAAGGCTATGTATTGAACATGGCTGGAATTATAACCTTAAAACACCAGAGTATTGTTTATTTATTTATTTTTCGACTTTCTCCGCAACAAAAAGTAGTTTTACCTTCAGTGGACAGTGTCTTGTTTGCCACGATTGTCTCGTCCATGTAACCAACATTCCACAACGTTGAAATGTAATAAGGTTGTCATTTGTTGTATAAACCATAAATATTTGATAAGTGCTGAAAAAATAGGGAAGGATTGACAATCAACTGTACACTGTATGGCGACTGAAAAAAAATATACTGTACATCTCACCTGCACAAACCAACTCATAAAATGCTGTTATTTTGCTGAGGTGTTGTGTAGCCAGTGGGTCCAGCTCGCATCTTGGGGTGAGGGAAGTTATTTTAGGTTTCTTGCCATTGCCTTCCTTCTGAAGGAGGAGGAGTGGCTTGTAGCCCATTGCATGTAGCTTCTCAAGCTGCAAAGACATTTATTTGTAAAGGATAATAAAATGTATGTTATCAAAAAACCTAAGTGTAAATTCAGTTTGAGGCAAGACTTGAAATTTGTTGTAAGACCAAACATTGACAAAAAACTGCACATTATTACATGTCATTTTATACTAATGTCCTCTGATCATATTGACAGAATTTGAATGCACTTATAACCAGCAAAAGCAAAATTACTGAGTCATCCTCAAAAGTGAATTTTCTATTTTGTCAAATTTACTGTGTATGAAAAATAATCTCTGGCTTGAATTTGATGTTAGAATTATTAACAGATCAGGACTCAACGTTAAATTTTAAAAGTGGTTAAAAGTCAAAATCTGGTTGCCACTTGTATGAATTTGGTAGCCAAGGGCAACCATCGATGTTGAGCCCTGTAGATGTATAGATTTTTTTCATCCATTTTTCATATTTACCACCCCAAATTAATAGGTTTACACTGAAAATCAATGCATTTCAATACATTGCAAATACATAACAGGATTAGTTCTACGAGGAGGAAGGTGGGACATCTAGGATACAGGATTTAGTCAAATACACAATATAGCTGTGTTCTTTACTTTGGTGAACCTATTCATACTGTATGTTTTTTTTTTACAAGGTTAAGTGCTCATGAAATAAATGAATTTTCGGTTGTCTTTTGAATGTTGTCAGGGATTCTGCATTCCGGATGATGGTGGGGAGATCGTTCCACCAGCATGGAACCGTGAATGAGAATGTTCTGGAGAGTGATTTTTTGGCAACGGGTACTTAGTTCATTAATATGCCTTTCAAGTTAACAGTCAGTGACCTTAATAGTTAAATCTGCTGGCCTGTTCCCAAAAGCCATAACCAATTTGAACTCAGACAGGCACTGACTCCACACTTACCCTCCGATCCCCGAACTTTCTTCTGCCCACCTACTGTGCAATATTTAACATTTAATACTTTTGATAACACTGATATTCTGTGCAATTTCATTACTGCTCAATATTTAATACTTAATACTTCTGATACAATCAAAATCACACAGTATACAAACCATATTTATCTTTCTAATTTAATGTATATAGCTTCTCAGAACTGTGCACCTTACACCCCCATTCCCTTCCTTTTGCAATACTTATTTTATTCCTTGTTGTTACATTTCTCTTATGTACATGTTGACACTGGAAAAAGAGTTGCTTCAATCTCGTTGTACATGTGTATAATAACAATAACAAATTTTGGACCACCGTGTGTTTGAGTTAAACACGTCTGCACTAGGCTTTAACTGTGTGAAAGAGAACCTTCAAGTTGCATTTGGTGTTTAAACTCTGTTTAGAGGTCGGTAAACCCTATATTTCAGAAATCTGGTTTAAATCCCTCTTTTCAAAAATAAAAATAAAAGCATTTGAAAAATATATTATGATCTTCTGTCAAAAATGTCACTCAATCAGGACTGGTAAATGTGGCGACCCTATTAAAAAAGGTAGTGTTAATTGTACACACCAAAATGATGGCTTTATCCCGCATGGCTGCCTCATTGTGTTTTTTTTTTTAAGATTGCCAAGCCACTCCCCCTTCTTCATATCAAGGGCCTGCAGCCTCTTCATCAAACGTGCCTTCTTGGGCTGCTCTGCCCCACAGGCCTTACGAACCTTAGTGGCACAGGGCATGACCTGGGGGCAGTTGGGGCATTTCTTTTTATTAGAAACCATGTTGTCTGAGAAAAAAAGAAAGAAAAAAGAGAAAGTTATTTATGTATAATATAGGCTACCCATTGAAACATTCTGAATTAATATCACACTATAGGATTTAAAATCACACTGTGCAAGGGATGCTATGTGCTTTCTTAATTTCAATGGTCAAATTGTCTTAACCAGTCATTCTTCTGAGTTTTGAACTTTGTTCATGATGACATTGTGATAAGGGTAAACATTTCTCTGATTTTTAACTGCCATTTACACAATAATACAGTGTGTGTGTGTGTGTGTGTGTGTTGCCCAGATGAGAGACAGAACATAGTCCTATTGATAAAGGAAAAATGTGACATTTTAATGTCTACTGAATGCCTTATGTTAATATCACATTATTAAATTACACGAAAAGCGAAAAGGAAGAGTTGAGAAAATGTTTGTGAACTAGTTACACTAACATGTGACATGCAGTTAGCACTTTATAGCGTTTTATATCAGACAAATGGAAACACCAAAACAATGTCACAAAAAGATAAATAGGGTATAAGGCATGACATGACGATACCCCAGCAACATACTTGACTAATACACTTTAGCATACATATTTCATCGTATTATATAGGCTACTTGTTCATGAGGTTGCCAATAATTTTATCCTACCTTACTCAACGACTCCAGAGGAAGTAGTAGCTAATTGGCGGTAGCGCCGTCATCCGGATATTGTTGTGCAAAAAAAAAAAAAAAAAAACATTGCGAAAAATTAAATTAAACGAATTTTTAAAAAAAATGTTTTTTTCTCCAACAGGACAACAGAAGAAACTCACTGGAACTTTTAAAAAAAATTCGGAGCTTAACTTACTGTAACAAAACTGAGCAACATACTGTATTGCTGGTGACAAAAACACAGATTAAATGTCATTTTTTTTTGTTTTTGTTTTTTTTTTTTTGCTGTAAGATGCGCAATGGTTCTTTTTTAAACTTTTTTTATTTTTATTTTTTATTGAATTTTTAAAATTACAGAATTCAATATCAAGTCCTTGACACAATACTTTTACACTTTTTCACATTTAGTAACAATATAGTTTAAATAAAAAGAACTAAAAAAAAGAAAAAAAAAGAAACTTAAAATAAAGGGCATCACAAACGTATGTTAAATTCATTTAGCAGAGAGGCCTACAGATCTTTGGGCTTTTCAATGTTTTTTTAAAACTTTAGACTCTAAATATATTGTAAAGGCTGCTTAATGCGATAGCCTATAGTGTCGTTAATGACCCGCTGATCGCTGTCAGATTCTGATATGAATGTCCGCATTGCATTGTGGCTAATGGGCTTAGAATGAGCCCCGCTCGGCCCGTGTTCTGGCTTACTGTAACATTTCACCGGTAATAAGACCGAAATAATATTATTAAAATAAAGAAATGAATGAATACAATGATAACATCTAAATAAATGTCGATAGATGTAGCGTTATAGTTTTTAAAATATCAATAAACAGCAAAGCAATCCAGCTTCGCAATAATAACCGAAAAAGACCGAAATAATAATAAATAATAATTAATATACAACGCCGCCACTCCCACCACGCGCAGTGCTGAGGGGGCACCAAAACTAGCCTAATGAAAAATCAATAATCATAGTCAATAATTATAATGCCGATATTATTTCAGTATATATTACTAGGCACCTTTCAGGCAAAGAGTATTTAATTGCTCTAGAGATGGTGCCCCCAGTGGTCCGTTGGATTGCGCAATTTGCGCAGCACCTGACGAAGTTTGACTTTGACAGTAGGAGGTATATAAAAGACTGGCAAACTGTCTTTATGTTTAAAATCATAAAGGAATTATGGTTAGGGCACCAAAATGGCTAGCAGCAGCACTGCACATATATAATCCGTGATAAGATCTCGTGAATAAATGTTGATTAAACAGTTTCTCTGCTGCAGCCCGACTGGCAGAAAGAATCGTGCAGTTGCACGAAAGATGCATCCAATTGAAATGCATTAGTTTAAAAAACGTGCTGGACTTACGAAAATAACGAAATAAACGTGTCCCTGCCACGAATAAATAGATTAAATTACGTGACTAAATCACGAACTGCCGTGAGACTGGGTTGCTGATACAACTGCACAAAAGTAAAGACTGTTCATAAAAAGCAAAATATTACATTTCAATAGTGAAAAGTCAAGTTTGTACAGAACTGATTGAGTTAGAGTCAATATAAATTTAAATACTATTAGTAACAGCATTAATTATCAGCAATTTCCTTATTCTGTTGATCAGATGGTGTGTATAAGGGAAGCTTCTTCCTGCTGTTGCCTTCTCTGCTCTTCTACTTCCTGTTTCAGTGAATCAGATTCAACAGCTGCAGCAGAAACTGAATATCACATGTTTATATTCTTCAATAAATAAATAAAGCTTGTCATTAATGAAAATGTGTTTTTGGTTGTTCAATTAGCAAGGTTAACCAATCAAAGTATTGAAATGCTTGGATTCAATTTAAGTACAAACAACAAGAAAACTTACAAGATAAGCATGTTCCACACAACCACAGGCACACATCACACATCACACACACACACACAAAACATAACGGATATAACAGAAGTATGTGTTCTGAGAAATCATGTGTAAGATGTGAAATTATTTCCTCATGAATTTAAAGTCCAGGAACCCTGACAAAAACAGATGCCATGCAACAAAACAATAAAACTAATCTGGAGAAGAGATCTTCAAAGAGGGCAAACAACACCACCCCTATTGCTCATTTACGACCCCCTTCCTCCCTCTCCTCTCCCCTCCCTGCATCTCACACTTTTCCCCCAAAAGGTTCCACTGAAAGTCACTAAGAATGTCCATATACTACATGTGTTACATTTTGTGAATATGTTGAATTTTCCCTTTCATGTTTGGTATCATTCTAAAGGTCTTAGTGCGATTGGTAAAATGGTCTCAATTTCACAGAAGTCACTTATATTATGAGGAAGACTGAACACTTTTGTAGAATTGTGTTTTGCTGCTGAGGGGTGTTTTCCCCTTAGGGTCGGGTGAGAATCTCCAGCCAGGTGTGACCCTGGGGCATGAGATCTCCTGGCAAACCAAAAGGTCTTTATGGTTTTACAACTGATTGGAAGATTTGTTTGTTTTGGTCTGGGTATATAAGCAAAGTGACAACACATTACGGGGGGATTCTGTATTCAGAAGAACCCCCACACTGTGTGTGAGAGTCTCTGGAGCTTTGCCTCCAAATCTCTCACATGCTGCTGTGTATCTCTATGCGGTCAGGTATGCATCTCTCACTCTTAGATTTATCTTGGAGTATGTTATGTATTCATTTTAATTGGAACTGAATTTAATTCTGAATTGGATTTTCATTGTTAAGCTATGTAATTGGCATGATACCTTTTTACCTGACTGCTAATAAAATGTTAACTTTGACTTATTTTGGACTTCTTGGAAATGATTTTCTAGTAGGTTAATGTGTAATGGTGCTACCTCAAGACTGCGTCCAGGGCAGACCACGCCGGAAGCACCGACTGATGAGCCATGGGGACATCACTAGGGCTCCGGATGTTGAGTTGTCACTGACTTAACACGATGTAGCTCTCGCGGTTATTGAGGAAATATATACTTTTTGTTGAGAGCACGCAGGCGCGGCCCACTTTAAGATATTATAATCGCTCTGCATCCTCTGAGTAAGTCAGAACTGGCGAGCTTGTGTCGACGAATTCGCCACGGCCGGGGTGTAAATCGAAAGCGGCACCTAGTCCCTAAGGAACGAAAATATTAAGACTGCGGGTCTTCCAGAATATTCAAATGTCTAAATTATTATACAGAAAAATAGCCGCGATCAGCAAATTACAGAATACAAACCAGAATTAACAAATTATTCATAATTGGAGTCAGACTAAATTATTCATGGAGTCAGATTTTTGTTTGGAAACTAAATTTTAATATTTCAAGGTAATTTTTACAGAAGCGCCCGTAAAAGACCTACACGCAAGAAACCTTCAGCTGAACCGCTAGGCTTGCCGTAGCGGGAGGAGCCTTACACATGTGTTTGTGATAAATTTGTATTGGCAATGTTTCAGACAGCGGTAGCATCTCTACTGCCTCACTTCAATTGAAATGACTCAAAATAATGATCTGAAATTAAGATGCAAAGTACAATTAGTGACTCTTCAGTTTAATAAGATTAAAGCTGCACCGTTTGGCCTGAGATCATCATAACACCAATAGTGATCACTGAAGATCTGAGGAATGACCCGAAAAGGCGGTGATATTAATACAAATGTCCAGACAAAAAAATGAGAAGAAATGGCAGCACTTAACAATAAAGTCCCATTAGTTAAAATCAGATAATGCTTTAAATAAATAAACATTACAGTATTTATTCATCTTTGTTAATGTCAGTTAATAAACATACGACTGATCATATTTCATGTGAGCTTAGGTCCATTAAATAATATTTACAGATACAACTTTTGATTTTAATCATGTAAATGTTGCAATTAACATTAAATAAGATTAAGAACTGTAATAAACAATGGTAAAAAAAACAAATCTTACTGTAATGTGAAATAACAAATTAAGAAGAGACAATAAATAAAAGATAAAATAAATATGCTTACTGCAGTATTAAAGTTTTTTCTGGAAATGGAACATAAAATGCAATAGATTACAAGAAGAAAAACAAAAAAACAAAAACAAAGATTTCAGAAGAGCACTCAGCAACTGTGTAAGAAGCATCATAATTTTTTTTCCCTACAAAGCAATACCCACACAACTGCATTTGCACTATGACCCAAATCATACGCTGATGCTTCTCTTCTGTTATTCTTAACTCTCTTTTATATGATAAACTGTAACAATAAACCTTTAAAAACTGTTAAATGGATTAAAGGCTTTATGATTTTTTTCTTCTCAGAAAACACAATGTAGCAACAAAAACCAAAACACCACATCCTTCAATGCCTGTCTGTCACTGTGCCCATGAGAAACTGTTCACAAGACCATCGTATGCGATGACTGAAGTCACGTGAGCTCCATTTTTTCAGTCCCCAGGACACATTTCTCAAAACTGAGGTCATTTTTTCAAAACTCTTCTCACGGTTCTCTGAACCAACACTCAGCTTGGTACAGCAAAAAAAAAAAATAAATAAATAAATAATAAAAAAAATAAATAAATAAAAATAAAAAACTGCCAAGACACTGTTTCAAATCAACTTATTCTTCCATAACAAATTTTCATCACTATTGATTACAAATGTAGGGTTGTCAGGATTGTGTTCGGTTTTGTCTTGTTTTTCCTAGTGTTTTTCCCCTCTGTTTCTAGTGTATTGGTTTAATCCTTGTTTCCCCCCTGGGTTTTGTTTAGTTTTGGTTTCTTCCTGCCCATATTTGTACTTCCCCTCGTTTGCTTGTTTGTAACCACGCCCCTGTTTCTGTGTATTTAAGTTTGATTGTCCCCCGGGGTCCTTGTCGGTGATTGTATTGTTACTCTGTGTGTTTCGTCGTGGTTGCTGTTCCCTGCTTGTTTCTTTGTTTTTTATGCTTTTTGGATTGTTTAAATAAACCTGCATTTATCGGACTTCCGCTCTCCTCCTGTTCATTCCCGCACACGACGACGTACATGACAGAATCACCGACCGCTAACAAGATGTTCCGGGCTGAGGAGAGGATCATGAGTCTTCGGCAGGCTTTTTGAGCTATCACCATCTGGTGAGTTGGAACAATGCGATGACTAATACGTGTTTCTTAATGGGGCTAAAGGATGAATCTTTGGTCCGTTCGATCTCTTATGAGGAACGCTGCAAACCGGTTGCAGAGTTTATCAACCATGTCCTTGCTCTTTGTAATTCCAATTTCTGTGTTGATGTGGAAGATTCCGATCTTCCCCCCATTAAGAGACACGTGGCCGCTCCAGCTCACCACCAGCCAGCTTCCTCCACATATGGTTCCAGCGAGCTCGCTCCCTCCGGTCCTCCCTCGTTCACCTCCGTTCTCCACAGTTCCTCTCTCATCCTCAGCCCGGAGCCCGCGGCCAGCTCCCGGCCGCCGCCCGCGGTTAGGATGGCCCACGTACTGGACCCCCCACTAGTGTCTGTGTGGGCCGTGTCAAGTCAAGCTGCGGCTGTGTCCCCTGAGTCATGTCAAGTTGCAGACGCGTCTCCTAAGTCAAGTCAGCGCAGCTCTTCCTATGGCAAGTCAAGTTCCTAAGTCAAGTTTCTGATGCGTCCTCTGAGTCTAGGCAATTTACGGCTGCGTTTCCTGAGTCCAGTCAAGTTGAAGCTGTTGTTCCAGAGTCTAGTCAAGTTTCCGAGTCCAGTCAAGTTACAGCTGCATTTCCTGAGTCAAGTCAAGCTGCAGCTGCGTCTTCTGAAGCAAATGCAGTCACAGCTGTTTTCCATGAGTCAAGCCAAGCTATGGCGGACGTTCCAAAGTCAACTCACGTCACGGCTACATCTCCTGAGTCAAGTCAAGTTCCTGGTGCGTCTCCTGAATCCAGTCAAGTTGTGGCTGTGCTTGTCCAGTCAAGTTGCAACTGTGTTTCCTGAGCCAAGTCAAACTTCCGAGTCAAGTCCAGCCAAAGCTGTCGTTTCTGAATCTAGTAAAGTCACCGTTGTTCCTCATGAGTCAAGCCAAGTTATAGCGGGGGTTCTTGAGTCCAGTCACATTACTACTGCACTTCCTGAGTCGAGTCAAGTTGCAGCCGCATTTCCTGAATCAAGCCAAATGACAGCTGCGTTCCCTGTGTCTAGCCAAGGGACAGCTATTGTTCCAGAATCAAGTCAAGCTGCAGCTGTGTCGTCTAAGGCAAGTCCCGCTGCAGCTGCGTCTTCGGAGGCAAGTCATGTCGCAGCTGGGTTTACGGAGTCAAGTTACGGCGGCGCTTCCTGAGTCCAGTCGAGGAACAGCTACGCTCCCCGAAGCAAGTCAAGTCAGAACTGTAATGTCCGAGTCAAGTCAAATTACAGCTGTCGGTCCGGTCTCAAGTCAAGTTACCGCCATCTTTCATGAACCAAGCACTGACAAGATGGCCGTCACATCAGCCCAGCCAGCTCCCACTAACACCGTGTCAGCCAAGCCACAGCCTGCTCAATCCATCCCAACCAAACCACCGCCTGTTCCCATCAGGTATTCTGCTCCTGAGTCTGCACCCGTCGTGGCCGCCCTTCCAGATGCGGTTCCTGGATCAAGTCACATTACAGCTACCAACCCTGCTAAGTCTAGTCAAGACACTACAACACCTCCTGAATCACGTCAAGCCGCAGCTGCTCCAGCAAGGTCAAGTCAACTCACAACTATTCCAGTTAAGTCGAGTCAAGTCACCACTGATCCTTATAAACCAAATCAAGTAACTACTGATCTCCACGAGCCAAGTCAAGTCACCACTGATCCTCATAAGCCAAGTCACTACAGATCTTCACAAGCCAGGTCAAACTACAGCTGTTCTTCATGAACCAAGTCACGTCTCGACTGACCGCCCAGAGGCCCGCCATGTCTCGTCTGACTGCCCAGAGCCTCGCTATGTCTCGTCCCCCACGATCATGATGGCCAGCAAAGAGACCCTGCCACCCACTACTGCTCTTCCCTTAATGGCGGTTGCCATTTGGTGTGTGTGGGCTGCACACTGTGCTCCTGATGTCACGTCAGTTCACAAACCTGCTCCAGAGCTCACGTCTGTTCACAAGTTAGCTCCCGAGGTCATGTCTGTTCACAAGTCTGCCACAGAGGTGTCGTCTACTCACAAAGCTGCTATAGAGGTCTCGTCTGGTCACAAGACTGCCACTGAGATCCCGTCTGGTCTCAAGTCCGCTCCTGAGGCCTCTTCCACCAGAGAAGCCGCGCCCATGCCCCCAGAGGTGTCAGCTCCGGCTGTAGAGCCTCCTATGGGGGTGGCGTTAACCCATAAATTCTCTGCTTCTCCCTCTCTTCTGTCCACCTCCTCTATCCCTGCTCTCCCCAGGTCCCAGTCCTTGACGCAGTTGCCCATCCTGTCCTGGAGGGCTCCAGCGTGCCCTCCAGAGCCGGCGCTCTGTCCCGCTCACCCTCCTGAGCCGGCCCCTCCTCCAGCGCGCCCTCCTGAGCCGGCCCCTCCTCCAGCGCGCCCTCCTGAGCCGGCCCCTCCTCCAGCGCGCCCTCCTGAGCCGGCCCCTCCTCCAGCGCGCCCTCCTGAGCCGGCCCCTCCTCCAGCGCGCCCTCCTGAGCCGGCCCCTCCTCCAGCGCGCCCTCCTGAGCCAGCGTGCCCTCCTGAGCCCGCATCTGTTCAGCCATGGCCATCTGGACTGTTTACCTGGCCATGGCCTCCCGAACTCCCAGACCTGCCATGGCGGCTAGGGCTCCCCGATCTGCCCTGGGATTGTGACCCCCCCATTCCCCCCCAGTGTCAGCCCTGCACAGGTCTCCAGGGCACCCACCCTCCCACCCCAGTGTATGCGTTACGGCGCGAGTCGCGCCTTATAAGGGGGGGGGATTGTGTTCGGTTTTGTCGTGTGTTTTGTTTTTTTTGTTTTTTTTTTTTTTTTTTTTTCCCCCTCTGTTTCTAGTGTATTGGTTTAATCCTTGTTTCCCCCCCCTGGGTTTTTAGTTTTGGTTTCTTCCTGCCCATATTTGTACTTCCCCTCGTTTGCTTGTAACCACTCCCCTGTTTGTGTATTTAAGTTTGGTTGTCCCCCGGGGTCCTTGTCGGTGATTGTATTGTTACTGTGTGTTTCGTCGTGGTTGCTGTTCCCTGCTTGTTTCTTCAGTTTTTTTTTTTTTTTTTTTTTTTTTTTTTTTTTTTTTTTTTATGCTTTTTGGATTGTTTAAATAAACCTGCATTTATCGGACTTCCGCTCTCTTCCTGTTCATTCCCACACACGACGACGTACGTGACAAGGGTAAAGGCCAGCTGTCAAAAATTTGATTTTTAATTGAACTAACTTTTACCACAATGATGTTTCTCTCAGTATATAATATTTAGTCATGTTTGTTCTGTATTTATACATTTGAACACTCTTATACCCTTGCTATTCATATGCTCTATCTCAAACTACATGGCCAAATGCATGTAAACACCTGACAGTTTTTAAAGTTTTATTGTTACAGTTTACCATATTAAATAGTTCAGAATAACAGAAGAGAAGCATCAGTGTGTGTGATTTGGGTCATAGTGCAAATGTGGTTTGTGTGGGTATTGCTGTGTAGGAGGAAAATTATGATGCTCCTTACACCATGAGTGCCATGAGTTGTCTTCCTGAGAACTATAGACAAAAAAAAGAGTTTTGTAAACTTTGACATTGTTTGGAGTATGAGAAACAAAGGACAATTTTAAAAAAAAAAAAAAAAACGTAAGTAGATTTTTCTGGTATCAGTACTTTACGTCACTATTTATTTTTTGGACTACTTTTTACTTTTACTCGCATTTTTACACCGATATCTGTGGGTCTTCTCAATCCCATGTCTATCTATATGAATAGCCTCTTATGAAGACTTAATATGGGCCAGCACCTGTGAATAGATGACACCTACCCCTGCGAGGACTCCAGATACAAAATGATGGCGTTTTCATTGTTTCAAAATGCACTTAAAGTTTGCTTAATGCATAAATAGTATTTATAATTATTATAATTTTTACTAGATTTTCTAAGTACTATAATTTGTACTAGATTTCAATTGTTCTTTCTGATACCTACTCCTATAAATACTATTCTGGTTTCGTAACAGAAAAAAAACAAGCATTTTCTGTCAAACTGTTCTGAAAAAAAAAAAATAATAATGTGATGTGAAATGCATTATACAAATGAATGTGAATTAAACTGATTAAGCCATTGCATTGTTGGTTACTGTACACTGTACTGTACATATCTATGTACATTGTCCACATTTGTTTATATATATATATATATATATATATATATATATATATATATATATATATATATATGTGTGTGTGTGTGTTTACTGTACCTTTTAAAAGATGGACCTATATTAAATCATATGTAAATGTGGAATGGGCGTTAATAACAGATCAGTAACAGGTCAAATTGCATTATTGGACAAATTGGTGGCGCTATATCTCTGGTTCCTTTGAGGGTGTGTTTTTGTGTCAAGTCCATGGGTCCATAACGTCAAAACGCTACCATAGAAATTATTGTAATTTTGTAATAGCCAGGTGGCTTGGGAACAGCCCCAGTGGAATTTTTAATGCACCCTCAAAGGAAACTGAGATATAGCGCCACCAGTTGGGCCATTTATGCAATTTGACCTGTTACTGAATTGTCATTATTGTCAAGTTCATGGGTCCATAACTTCAAAACGCTACCGTACGCTTCAAAACAAAATTATTGTAATTTTGTATGATGACAGTCAAGAGCATTGGAAATAAGCCCCCAGTGGAATTTTTAACGCACCCTCAAAGGAAGCTGAGATATAGCGCCACCAATTGGGCCATTAATGCAATTTGACCCGTTACTGATCTGTTATTAACGCCCATTCCACATTTACATATGATTTAATATAGGTCCATCTTTTAAAAGGGACAGTAAACGCGCACACACACACGTATACACAGTGGGTTTTTCACTCTTTGTTATATTGCAGCCATTTGCTAAAATCATTTAAGTTCATTTTTTTTTCCTCATTAATGTACACACAGCACCCCATATTGACAGAAAAACACAGAATTGTTGACATTTTTGCAGATTCATTAAAAAAGAAAAACTGAAATATCACATGGTCCTAAGTATTCAGACCCTTTGCTCAGTATTTAGTAGAAGCACCCTTTTGATCTAATACAGCCATGAGTCTTTTTTGGAAAGATGCAACAAGTTTTTCACACCTGGATTTGGGGATCCTCTGCCACTCCTCCTTGCAGATCCTCTCCAGTTCTGTCAGGTTGGACGGTAAACGTTGGTGGACAGCCATTTTTAGGTCTCTCCAGAGATGCTCAATTGGGTTTAAGTCAGGGCTCTGGCTGGGCCATTCAAGAACAGTCACAGAGTTGTTGTGAAGCCACTCCTTCGTTATTTTAGCTGTGTGCTTAGGGTCATTGTCTTGTTGGAAGATAAACCTTCGGCCCAGTCTGAGGTCCTGAGCACTCTGGAGAAGGTTTTCACCCAGGATATCCCTGTACTTGGCCGCATTCATCTTTCCCTCGATTGCAACCAGTCGTCCTGTCCCTGCAGCTGAAAAACACCCCCACAGCATGATGCTGCCACCACCATGCTTCACTGTTGGGACTGTATTGGACAGGTGATGAGCAGTGCCTGGTTTTCTCCACATATGCCACTTAGAATTAAGGCCAAAAAGTTCTATCTTGGTCTCATCAGACCAGAGAATCTTATCTCTCACCATCTTGGAGTCCTTCAGGTGTTTTTTAGCAAACTCCATGCAGGCTTTCATGTTTCTTGCACTGAGGAGAGGCTTCCGTCAGGCCACTCTGCCATAAAGCCCCGACTGGTGGAGGGCTGCAGTGATGGTTGACTTTCTACAACTTTCTCCCATCTCCCGACTGCATCTCTGGAGCTCAGCCACAGTGATCTTTGGGTTCTTCTTTACCTCTCTCACCAAGGCTCTTCTCCCCCGATAGCTCAGTTTGGCTGGACGGCCAGCTCTAGGAAGGGTTCTGGTCGTCCCAAACGTCTTCCATTTATGGATTATGGAGGCCACTGTGCTCTTAGGAACCTTAAGTGCAGCAGAATTTTTTTTGTAACCTTGGCCAGATCTGTGCCTTGCCACAATTCTGTCTCTGAGCTCTTCAGGCAGTTCCTTTGACCTCATGATTCTCATTTGCTCTGACATGCACTGTGAGCTGTAAGGTCTTATATAGACAGGTGTGTGGCTTTCCTAATCAAGTCCAATCAGTATAATCAAACACAGCTGGACTCAAATGAAGGTGTAGAACCATCTCAAGGATGATCAGAAGAAATGGACAGCACCTGAGTTAAATATATGAGTGTCACAGCAAAGGGTCTGAATACTTAGGACCATGTGATATTTCAGTTTTTCTTTTTTAATAAATCTGCAAAAATGTCAACAATTCTGTGTTTTTCTGTCAATATGGGGTGCTGTGTGTACATTAATGAGGAAAAAAAATAACAAATGATTTTAGCAAATGGCTGCAATATAACAAAGAGTGAAAAATTTAAGGGGGTCTGAATACTTTCCGTACCCACTGTATATATATATATATATATATATATATACACAAACAAATGTGGACAATGTACATATATATACACACTACAGTGTAATGCAATGGCTTAATCAGTTTAATTCACATTAATTTGTATAATTAAAAAAAAAAAAAAAATCGTTTGCCACCTTCAAAGGATCATACGTTCAGTAACTAACGGATGACGTAATTAGATTTCATGCTGACAGACCGTTTACGCTCTTATCTCAGTGTTACTTACATTTAACAATCGTTTATTGTTCGTATTTGAAAAAGAGACGGTCCCTAAGTCGAGCGTGAATAAGAAGCTAAGAAAAGCGGAAGCGTCGCGTTTTAAGGTGGAACGGATAGCGTCAATAAGAAGCTGCGAATAAGAAGCTGGATTCAGCCTCGTGGCGGGAACTACAGACCCAGTGTTTACAAAGTGAACGTGCAAAGACTAAGACAGTGCAAGTAAGTCAGATGTTACGGATGTGGAAGGACACACTCACACATGGGGTTTCTTCAGCTTTTTTTTTAATCCACAGCAGTGAGACTCAAATCCTTTTTGATAGAAAAAAGGGGTACAAAGGTCGGCTGTAGACAATATACTGCAGACATACATATGACTAGAAGAATAGAAATTACACTTTCACTCAACTCGTATTACAATTAATTATCAGAAATTTTAAGACAGACGCAATGACCACATGAAATGCACTCGTTACCGCTCGTGAATGCACAAGGAAATTCAATATATTCATAATGACCTCAACAACTGTGAGAAAGTGTTAAATACATTGTATACACGTTCAAATACGTAAATCCAATCAATTGCGTCGAAAGTAGTCACGTAAAACATATCACTTCCACAATTAATACGTTAATGAGTTAGAGCGTGAAAAATCGTACATACCCACAGCAGCGACACTCAAATCTGCTGCGGTACGGAAAGAGAAGAGGGACAAAATACTACATCTGCAGTACCATTAACAGCCACAGGAGGGGAGCCTTCGTACATCAACAAATACAACCAAATCTTTTATTTTATGAAATTCACATAAAAGTATTTACTCTCTAAATTAAATGTTCTTTTTAACCCCGTTACACAAACGCTGTTTACAAATAAAAAGGTACAACGTGTCGGACGATTCTGAAGTTGTAGGAGAAAATATGATAATTTTCGCCATACTCTACCTTTTTTAACCGGAGTACACAGACGATGAACTTAGACATGATTCATAGTAGTGATGGGAAGTTCGGATCATTTTACCGACTCGGACCTTTGAGTCTCGTTCAGCAAAATGAACAAATCTTTTTTCGAGTCATTTAGCTAATTTTAGCAAAATCAGCGTCACGTGACAGCCCCATAAGGTGAACGAACGACTCCAAAAACCCGAAGACTCGAAACAGGTGAACTAAATGAAGTACAGAACCTAATAGGATGTTGCACATGCAGGACTGAACAAATCACTCCCCGAGACGACTCGTTCCTCGCGAGTCACATTAAAGATTCATTCAAAAGGAACAAATCATTCAAGAACGACCCGTGGACGCGCATCCGAGTACTTAAAAAGTATACACATTTGTATTTTTCGAAAAAAAATGACAGATCGTTTCGCTAGATAAGACCCTTCTTCCTCTGCTGGGATCGTTTAGAGCCTTTGAAGCCGCATTTAAACTACATTTCGGAAGTTCAAAATCGGGGGCACAATTGAAGTCCATTATATGAAGAAAAATGCTGAAATGTTTTCCTTAAAAAACATAATTTCTTTACGACTGAAGACAGAAAGACATGAACATCTTGGATGACAAGGGGGTGAGTACATTATTTGTAAATTGTTGTTTTGGAAGTGGACTTCTCCTTTAATATAAAACAACACCACCTGGCCATAATGTGATACTTTAGATTTAAATGATTACTGCAAATAGAACATAATGAGGTGGTTGTTTTGCAAAAAGGTGGAGACAGTTCTGCTCATAACAGTAGATGGCTGATGGGAAAAGTGACAGATACAAGAAAATCAGTGACAAAAGCAAACATGAAGAAAATGGAAAATGAAGAGTCTGAAAAGGAAAATGGATGTGAAGGTGCAGTTCAAGAGAGAGAGAGAAAAAAAAAAGGGTTGTCCATGGTTTCAGAATTTGTTAATTTGTGTTAATATGATGTGAGGTCCAGTTACCAGCATGACGCTAAAACAACTAGTAGTAATGAGTACTTCTTACTTAAGTAAATGTCTGAGCCCAAACTTCTTTACCTTAACTTAATTAAGTAAAAAAGTGTAGTCAGTACTTCTACTTTTACCAGAGTATTTTTAAACATGAGTATACTTCTACTTGAGTTTGAGTTGACTGAACTTAAAATTTGAAGGCAGCCAGGTTACAAATTATTGTAAGTTGACTCAACAAATTGTTTTTTACAGTGTGTGTGTACTTTTGCCATCTCTGGTTATCGGGGTTGCTTCAACCTGCAGACATCAAAAACAAGAGACTTGTTGAGACAATAGTGTTAAAGAAGCCCAGTTCCACAGGAAAACCACAGATTTGGCAACACATCTTTCTCACCTGCCACAGTTGCAACTCTTGTGTCATGAGAACAGGGTGTTCAATGCACCACCGTTTCAGTTTAAAAAACATTTTGCATTGTTTTGTCGGGGCTGAACGCAGGGCAGGAATACATGAGGAAAAAGGCAAACACATGACAAGACAAGAACATGAATAAATATTAACATACAAGACATGAAAACATGAACATGAAACAAACCCCAAAACCAGGCATGACAAAATGTAACCTCACATGTATTTTTCTTTGTACATTCATGTTAACAAATGTAGTTAACTAATTGAACCTTACTGTAAAGCGGAACCAAAGAAATAAGTAAAGATATAATGGATGAGCTTGTTACTGTATTATTAGTTATATTTGAAGCAATGTTCATACATTCATAGTAACCCATAAACTATGTAAACCACAAATGGAAATGGGTTAAAAAAAATCATCCATGTTGAAAGAGTTTCTGGCCACCCATTAAAATCTAAAGACCGATGCCACCCGAAATGCTGTATGATTGACAGAATATAAATATGCATACACTAATATACAGCTACACCACACTGTACTGAAAGCAAAACACACGAGACCTTTGAAAGTGTAAAAGTGATTACACAGAATATGACACATCGTCTGCTGAAGTGGTCATTTTCAATAAGTAATATTAAAAATATTCAATATGCAGAAATAGTCAAAAATCATTCATTTTAGGAAATGTTTGTGCCCCATCTACAGGTGAAGAGGGTAAATGTGATCAGTCTGTAAGCACAACTCGAGACCACAAGAGGGAGCTGATGGTGCAGATAAGTTTGCTAGTGCATCATTTTGTTTGTTTAAAATAAAACATCAACATAATCTTCTTTCTGCGTGTGAAGGTTCATTTACTCACCCTCATGTCTTCCCAAAGCTGAATGATTTTCTTCTGGTAGATTAGACTACTGTTCTTGTTGCATCCGTTTAAAGTAAAATAATATTGATAACATTATTTAGATTTTTTATGGTTAAAATTATATTATACAGTTGCTATTATATTAATTTGTTAAACTGGGGTGTTCTGGGGTATGTGTTTTGCAGGCTACAGATTTACAGGTGGTCTGTGACTGTATTATAATGCTTTTGGCCATTAAGAAATACATCCATTTCTGTGTCCAGCAAAAAGTGTCTTTTTAAATCCAATTCTTGAAGGGGTCATCAGATGCCCATTTTCCACAAGTTGATATGATTCTTTAGGGTCTTAATGAAAAGTCTGTAATATACTTTGGTTAAAAATTCTCAGTGGTTTTGTAAAACAACACCCTTTTTACCTTGCCAAAATAAGCTCTGCAAAAATCATCTCATTCTGGTCGAGGCTGCTTTAAATGCAAATGAGCTCTGCTTGCCCCGCCCCTCTCTTCTCTCTGTGGAGAGACCAGCCTGTTTACTCTAGCCGCTAAACTTGCTAACTAGCACATTATTAGTGAGGCGATCGCAAAGATTCATAAAAAAAACGCTTATACTCACTTCTGCTGTAAGTGAAGCTGGATCATGAATGATTCACGCGAACACAGATGGATATATGTAGATCGGGAGGCGCATTCCATTCACAAACAAACGTAATCTACTGCATCTTCAGCGGCTCAGATGTCGGGAGTAAATGACGACCACTATGTTCATTATTACATCTAGCAACACAACACCTCAATCCCTCAATCGGAGATTCTTGTCTAACTCACATCCCTGCTCCGGCATCGAAACAAAAGAAGGCGGACTGTTACAGTTGATCTGAGGTAAGACGCTCATGTCAATCAACTATTGTGGGAGTGTCCTCTGCTGGTGTGACGCCATAACGACAGGCATCTGAGAATGACTCAATTTGAAAAAGGGGATATTATTTTTACAGATTAATTAAAAACCACTGCATTGCTTTTTATCATTATAGGGTAGATTTGTACATACACTGACAACACACATTAATGTTCAAACAACATGTAAAAGTGAACTTAGCATCCGATGACCCCTTTAACATTGCAGAGTAGACTCAGGGTGATCAATTATATCATACAGGACCCACAGAGTATCTGGATTAAATTGTTTTTTCCTGCTCAAAATAAAACATTTCAATTCCAATATGGGGAAAAAAAATCATATCATTCACATTTATTTATTTATTACAAAATGTATTAACATTTACTCTTTATGCAAAGCATTAATCCAAAGCAGTCTAGGGGTTCTGGGGTCGAAACATTTAAAATATAGACATCAAAAAAAAAAAACATACACATACAAGCAATATGCAGGACAAAGACATGCAACAGAGTGATTTATTAAGGGGGGAAATGAAATAGCTATGAAGGTTTGGTGGAATCAAGGAGAGTGGTATATATGTACAGTATTTACAGTATTAAATGAACAGAAAAAACACAAGACAAAGGGAACGGGAAGCATGGACGTGGGCGGTGCTAAATTAAAGAAAATAACAAAACCAAAAACCCTCTAACTTCTCAATATACCCTAATCCTAACTATGAAAAGAAAATGTAGAAATAAAAAGTCTTCCGCGTCCGAGACGCCCTAACTAAACTACACTTTCTAGCCGATAAACAAAAGCGCAACCCTTGTGCTTTTGTTTATCGGCTAAGCCCCTAAGCTCCTAAGCTAATGTACTATAGAGAATCATATTCCTACGTGTTGCAATGTATGTCACGTGACGTTCTTACCTGTCCGCTACTTCCCGGCCTCGTAACATAACGCGTGCTCAAATATGTACAGTGAGGGGGAGAGGGAACAAAAATATATATCGGGGCAAAAACGTACACAAAAATCAAGCAACACAAACAAAAGGGGATACAACAGTTAAACGCGATGGCAACAATAACGAACACAAAACAGCAACAACATGGGGGGGCTTGCGGGTGGTCTGGCGTGGTCTTTTATCCGGGAGGGTCTTGTCCCATTGGGGGCGGCAGGATGGGTGACGTCAGCAGTTAATGATAATTGACAGGTGACAGGACCAATGACGGGTAACTAAGAGAGTGAAAGTAAACGGGAGAAGAGACAGCGGGAAACACGTAACACAACACAAGCACGGAACACATTGTCACTGAATACTATAGATGAAAATCAACAGGCTAACTTGCCTATATGTTTTTGAAATACCATAGCAACAACAACCTTTGTTTACCCTCTTATTCTTTAAAGATAAAAGTATTTTTTTTAGAACTGATAAATGCTGGATTTCACCTGAACATTTAGATAATGAAAGTACTTAAAGGAGAAGTCCACTTCCAGAACAACAATTTACAGATAATGTACTCACCCCCTTGTCATCCAAGATGTTCATGTCTTTCTGTCTTAAGTCGTAAAGAAATTATGGTTTTTGAGGAAAGCATTTCAGCATTTTTCTTCATATAATGGACTTCAATTGTGCCCCCGATTTTGAACTTCTGAAATGTAGTTTAAATGCGGCTTCAAAGGCTCTAAACGATCCCAGCCGAGGAAGAAGGGTCTTATCTGGTGAAACGATCACTCATTTAAAAATAAAAATGTGTATACTTTTAAAGCACAAAAGCTCACGTAGCACAGGCTCTCGGATGCACGTCCACGGTTCGTTCTTGAACGATTCGTTCATTTTGAAGTGACTCGTGAAGAACGAGTCGTCTCAGGGAGTGATTCATTTAGTCGTGAATGCACAACATTCTATTAGGTTCTGTACTGGAATTAGTTCACCTGTTTTGAGTCTTCGGTGTTTTCGAGTCGTTCGATCATCTTATGGGGCTGTCACGAACTCGAAAAAAGATTTGTTCATTTTGCCAAACGAGACTCAAAGGTCTAAGTTGGTAAAATCATCCGAACTCCCCATCACTACGAATCACGTGTAAGTGCATCGTCTGTGTACTCCCGCTCAAAAAGGTAGAGTATGGCAAAAAACGCCATCTTATTTTGTGCTACAACTTCAGAATCATCCAACACGTTGTACCTTTTTATTTGTAAACAACGTTTGACTTACTTGCACTTTCTTAGTCTGTGGGTTCACTTTGTAAACACTGGGTCTTGTAGGTCCCTGTGACCTTTCGACATGATTCAATAGTATGTCGTGAACGTGCATGCCAGAACCTGTGCTACATGATCTTTTGTGCTTAAAATGTATACAAATTTTTATTTTTTGAAAAAAATTACAGATCGTTTCGCTAGATAAGACCCTTCTTCCTCTGCTGGGATCGTTTAGAGCCTTTGAAGCTGCATTTAAACTACATTTTGGAAGTTCAAAATCGGGGCATCAATGAAGTCCATTATATGGAAAAAAATCCTGAAATGCTGTCCACAAAAAACATCATTTCTTTACAACTGAAGACAGAGAGACATGAACATCTTGGATGACAAGGGGGTGAGTACATCATTTGTAAACTGTTGTTTTGGAAGTGGACTTCTCCTTTAAACTATCAGTGCTACAGGAATGATTCTTAAAGCCTTTAAAACAGGCAAAGTTACATGTTTAAATATACAGACGGTAAAATGGAACAACAAACGGTAGGAAAAAAAAAACTGTGACAGTGAATGCACTGGTGTAAAGAGACAAAAAGCAGCCTGGTTTGAGCTCGTGTTGAGCAGGGAAAACCCCGTACTACAGTCTAAACATTCACACCTCCATTCACGACAAGAAGTGTGTGTGTGATCTGCGCAGAGTAAAAATAATGAAACCAACAATTACTGGTCCTACCCTGAGCAAAACCATGCTTTGTGGCAGACGTGAGAATATTGTGGGCTACAAAAAGCCAAAAAAATAAAAATAAATAAGTAAATCACAAAAAAAATGTGAGCAAATCTGTTCAGTGTGAACAATGAGAAGGGTTTGAATGTAAAACTGGGTATTCGCAGCCTAGTGTGTACGTCCTAATTATTCTCTTGTTGAGTTTTGGTGGATGTGATCTGTAGTTTCAACCCATTTACTGTATTTACAGAAACAGTTCTGACCAGTTTGAGATGTAGATGTAAGATACAGAACAAAAACTAGACACACTACAATAAAGCTGAACAAATGCACACAGAAAGCACAAATATGAGCAATAAAGCACATAAAATAAGAAAATATTGCACAGAATATAAAAAGTCAAATCAGCTGATATTTGGCTATTTAACTCTATGTGTAAATTATGTTTCATTCATTTATTTATTTGCCATCATTAAATGGGCAAAATACAGTTCTCATCACTGGATCAACAGGAGCTGTTTCAGTCATTGAAAAACATATTGGATGAACACTACAAATAAATATCTTGCCTAATACAATATAGTGCAATAATATACACTAACACTTCATCCTTTCAATTCAAGGATGTTTGTGTTGTAAAAAGCACACCAAACCCTGAGGCAGCTCATACCTTCAGAATGATTGTCACATGAGTCACTTTTCCACCTGTCTTTTCCAATCTAATGAACTCTCTTAAACAGTCTAAATGAAGCAATGTTTATATATGTATATATATATATATATATATATATATATATATACACACACACACACTTGTTAATGTTAGTAAAGACACAGTTGTTCAGTAATGTCAAATACAACTTTCGGTTATAAAAATGTATTAGTACCTCTTATAATTAACATAAAATGATTGTTAGTTCATGCTGGGTAAAGTTAACTAATTCTAACAAGTGAGGCCTTATTGGAAAGTTTAGAAAAGATGTAGAAACTTTAAAGATGAGCATAAGAGATTCAGTTGAGTGACAATAATACTGTATTAAGCTAAGATTGTCTCACATAACCATCAGTGAACTGATCTCAAACTGTAAATTATGTGTGTGGGTGTGAAAATAATGTGATTATGTGAACAACAGCAGCGGGGGCGGACATTTGGTGTGTCTGCATCTGGATCAAACTCATTACAGCGACAATGAGTAATGACGAGTTATTTTGTAAATATTATCAGCTTCATGAGCATACAAATAATCCTCAGTAAACAAACCCCAGTTAGTCCAAAACGCAGCTGCTAGAGTTTTTATACCAGGTCAAGAACATATGATCATCACCCCAATATTATAATTATTTGTTAATGATATCAATTGTCAAACAACACAGCCAATGCAACCAGTCTGACTAAATCCAGTTTCAGAAGGTGTGGATTATGGAGACTGAGAC
The DNA here is from genome assembly GCA_036247105.1 of Cirrhinus mrigala. Taxonomy (NCBI): domain Eukaryota; kingdom Metazoa; phylum Chordata; class Actinopteri; order Cypriniformes; family Cyprinidae; genus Cirrhinus; species Cirrhinus mrigala. The sequence continues at coordinate 31,854,469 of CM070027.1, forward strand.
GATACACACTCCTGTATGTGGGTGGTGAAACTTGTATCATTGTATCCTATGTAACAACCTCAACCTCAGAATCACACAAGAAGTGGAGATTCTCTCTTTCCAGCTCATCACAGGTAATTAAATTCACAAGATAAAAAACACTTTCATCTGAAACCATTTTGTGATTATATATTATATACATATATTACACACTGGCTGTTATTATATATATTCAGCATGAGTTTATAAACACTTTGGATTGTTTTACATCTCTCTTATTCTCACAGGTGAGAAACATGTTTCTAAATACATTTTTGAAATGTTTTATTTTCTTTTTGTGTTCATGTTATATGTGTGGAGGATCTGAATCTACAGCATTAGTTCATACACTGTATTTACAGATTGCTTTTTATATCAAAACTTTTAGTACTAATATTACAACAGATGATCAAAAGTATACTTTTTTTCAAACATTTTAGCATGTTTTCAAATGTGTAAATACAAAACACAAAACCACCAAGTGTCCTTTTCACTACACAAAACAAGTGCTTCATCTACACTATAAATGTTTCAGTCAATTTTCGTTTGCATCATTTCTCATTCATTTACCTATTATTTAACCCAACTGGTCTTAATCAAATAAATTCTATAGCTATAGTTTCTTTAGCACTTGTTTGCAAATTCTGATATGGATAACGGTGATTAAATCAAATGTTCTCATTAATTATAACAATAATCTGGTATTATGAAACAATTATATGGACTGAAAATGTGTGTAATGTAACTGTAATGAAAGCAGGAGATCATGTTTTAAAAGTATAACATCAAGTGTCATCAGTTTGGATGTTTGATAATGCACACCTGATTATACTAAAGTTTTATACCAAAGTTTCTTCATTTACAGTGTCTATTGATCCAGACAGAGCTGTACTGTGTTATTCTGAGGATCAAACATGAGGTGAGAAAAGAAAACAGATTTATTAGGAATGTTCTAGTTTTAATTCATCTTCTAATCAAACTGCGTTCATGCAGCTGATTGATCAGGAGCTGATCTGATGTCATATGATCTGATGCTATTTCGCTTTAACCCTGCAGACTTTAATGAAACTGTATTTGTGTGATTACAGATATGAATGGAGTGTAGAAAGGAAAATACATACTGAAATCGGCTGTAACTACAGACAAACTAAAACAGAGGCCAGAAATGAGGCACAAAGCTGTGCATCTCGAGAGAAAAGCAGACAGAGACTTGTTAGACGGAAAAGTATGGATAGAATAAATCCACTATGTAAGTATTTGTTTATTATAATGGAACTTATGCTAAAAATGGCCTTTACACTCCTGTCATACAGTGATACACTCAGATTCATCAGACTGGCTTTATGCAGTCACAGATGAATTATATATTTACAGATGTGTGACTGTTTAATTGATGTATTATTTTGATAATATAAATATAAATGAGATTGCAATGAGAATATCTATATATGTTTGTGATTTCTAGTCTGATGTGATCCGGACGGGCCTGTAAAGTTTCAGTCTGACTTCAAAGCTGAGGTGAGATTCACACATCAAAACCCTTCATGAACAAACAACAGACCTGAACAACAACATCTCAGACTACATACATCCAGACTACAGTCTGTCAGATGTGCGTCTCAATTCTGCACTTTACTGGCAACATTTTCACCCCATGAATGTTTGATCTGCATCACACAAAAAAGTATTTTTCATTTTGCACTGCCTCATACATTTCATGTATTAGGTATATTTTTATTCTCTTGTATATTTTAACTGTTTTTTTTTTTTTTTTTTTTTTTTTTTTGTACCACTCTATACCATTTATTTTATATGCATTTATTATTCCTCTTTTCACATTTGTGCAACAAGCACTGGAGATAATAATGGGTCAGTATATTTCATCGGTACAGTTGAGATATTTTGTTATGCAATACAGTATGTTTGTATACAGTAGTGGCTGAATGAAAATGTACATCTTGTATATATATTTTATATCTAGATTTGACATTATATCAACATGTATCTTGCATGTGATGGAATTCAAACTCGTCTAAAATAAATGAACACAAATTCAGAATAATATTGCTGTGTTTCAAGTTGTAATATCGTGACGTGTTGCATGCACAGATGAGGAAGGATTGAAAATGCCATTCCAATTCTCATTAGTTTCTGGACAGTTTCCTCGTTTTGGCAGTTGTCACCATCTTTGACCATTACATGGAACAACTACATTATCACTTCAAACTCAAAAGCCTTTAGTTTAGTGTTTAGTTTGAGATTCAAGAAAGTGACAGAAATAAGAAATCAGAAATCAGACATGAAGCTGAATGAGGATCATCATCTCACAGACTCTCTGACACTGTTATATAATGGGATCAGAGAGTTTCTGGATGGAAATTCGCAGAACTGGTTTGGTGACTCTGAATCAAGAGCACCACAGTCAACCGTCGATTTGCTGTTAACAGCTTGATTAGACACGCCTCTCATTGAGAGCAAAAGGAGAAATATCCCATGTAGGTCTGATTGTAGTCATATGTTTTCAAGATTCAAGCTTTAGATGAAACATGTACTCAGTATTCCTCTTTATGCAGTCAGATAAAGTGCTTGGATTGACCTTTGACCCCTGTAATACAGTGACGTGTCGCCCTCTACAGGCAATTATCAGAATCACAGCAGAGTTAAAACAACTGCAAATACATATGAAAGTATTTGACAGCAATGGCAATGAAACACACATACAGATTTCACTTCATCAGCTGATATGGATGTTATCGACTGGATTTATTAAATAAAGTAACAAGAGCTTCTGAGAAATCACTAAACACAGACACAACATTACTGAAGTCAAACACAAAGATGTAAAATGTGACTAATCGATCAGGTCTGTTTTCATGTATTCTGCAGGTTTGAATGGTTTGATCAGAATCCAGATCTCTTTCATTTCCAGTCAATTCTGTGTTCATGATTCACTCCAAATCTTTGCTCATTATTTCATCTCCTAAAACAGCCTGTGCTTTTGCTTTTGTGTATTGATGCCATTTTCTCATGTGCTTCAGCTCTCATTTTACACACAAGATTTCTTTCCTTTATAATATGTTTTCCTCATTTCAAAGCTACACAGAATTACTGGCCACATTAAATGGACTTATTTCCTTTGCTAATTTTACCTAATCTAGTAGAAGTTACTTAATTCAATTCTTAAATTTTAATTTTATGTGTGCAAAAAGTTCAATATTTACTAAATTTTTCTTTTGCAAGTTTTTATTTTATTTATTTATTTGTGTACAAAGACAGGGGGAGCCAAGCTGTGCAATGATTTAAAAGTGAGCAGGAGAATTTTGAAATTAATCACAGCATAACAAGCATAAAATGATATTAATTAAAGATCATGTTCCATGAAGATATTTTGTAAATTTCCTATCATAAACATATCAAAATGTAATTTTTGATCAGTAATATGCATTGATAAGAACATCATTTGGACAACTTTAAAGGTGATTTTCTCAGTATTTTGATTATTTTGCACCCTCAGATTCCAGATATTCAAGTAGTTGAAAATGCTTTTCAAAAAAGTCAGCTTTCAGATGATGTATAAATCTTATAATCCAGTTATTATTAATATTATTATTATTATAACATGGAGTATCATGGACTGTGACTGCGTTAATTAAACTGTTGTGCAAAAACTGTTTTTTTTTTTTTTAAAATGTAGTTCTGCACATTCTGCATATCTCAAAGTGAATGACGACCACATACTCACCTGATGTTGTTTGCGGCCGTGTCGTCTTCAATTCCTTGGTAAGATTCGACTCTCAGCTGAAAAGCAGTCAACAATCCAAAAGGACACCATTTGATTTTTGTCCACTCACCCCAGCTGAAGAAAAAACACAGGTTTACTACTGAAAGTAAGAATTGAAAGAAAATTAATTTGTCTATACTGCAGTTTATTAAAGAAGCCTTGTATGTCTAACCTTGTATGTAAGAATTCATAATAACCCAGACCTGCTATAACTAGTATTACTACTCTTTAGACAGCCCATTACCTTCCTACTTCTGACTGAACTGAGGCGTATTCGTGATACAAGACTGTTAAGCCTTCAGACGGATTGACGCAGTGAAGGCGAATCCCATTGAGTGCAGTGTTATCGTTCCAAAAACCATAGGAAAGTTCTTCCACCTTGGAAAAAAAACAAAACAAAAAAAAACACAACATTCCTAATTTTGAAAGAGCTACAAGCAATCCTTTCAAGTTAACTCAGTTACACTTTATGTTAAGGTGTCCTTAATTATACATTTAAGTACTGAGTAATATACATGTACATAGGGCTTGGTTTTTTGATCCAATGATCATTCTGTCATCATTTAATCACCCCCATGTAGTTCCAAACCTGGAGATGAGGAGAATTGAAGTATCATAAAAGTATATTCATGCATACTGTAAAATGAATCAGTTAACCTTACTTTAAAATGCATGCAAACCGATCGTCTTAACAACTGTTAAGTAAAAAACTTTTTAGTTTCAAAAACTAATTCATTTTAAGTTAAATAATAGGTGTGCAATCCATGCAACTTGGAATTTCTCAGTTGTATTTACTTGAACAGCAAACCGATTGCCTTAAAGAGATCAAGTAAGTATTAATCAAATAAATGAAGTGCTTCAGTTGTCTAGTTAGTAACAGCACATATAACCAACAGGACTACCACTGCATCAACAACTGCTATTATTGCTGTTTAAATAAAGTAGTATATAGTCTAAACATTTGTAATAGACCCATTCTTGACCTAACCATACTGTAGGCTCTACTCCTTTGCACTGTGGTAACCTCCCCAAAAATGCAGACATAACAGAAACCTTTTTAAAAACAAACATAAGAGAAGATTACACAAGAAGTCTTATGATAAAGTGCGTGAAGAAAGAAATGGGCCTATCCACAGAACAAACTCGGATCAGTTAGCTAAAGAATCAGGGTTTATTTACATTGTTGTTCCAGTCAGTGATCAAGAAAAATACAAAAATAACTAAATAAACTTGGATATTAAAGTCAGTGACCTGCATGTAAACACACTTTAGACAAACACTGACTGACCGCGTCGAAAGCTGCTCATTGCCGGTAAAAGCTTTTGCCCTTTGAAACTTTTTCACTTTTTTTTTTTTTAACTTTCACAAGGTTTTAAAGAAAAATAGATTGTGTAAAGGACAAATTGCATATAAAAGGGTTATGAACTGTATTTTTTAATTATTTTATAATGTTCTCTGAGGTTTACTTATAATGTTGGTATGAATTTTACATCAAAAACATCACTATTTATTTTTATTATTATTAGTAGTAGTAGTTAGTAGTAGTAGTAGCAGCAGCAGTAGTAGTTGTATTTTATTTATTTATTTTTAAGGTCTACATTGTATTTTATTTTTGAACTCCAGCAGGGGTAGATACTAAATTCGCACAGTTGGTTTTTGTTTTATACTACTGTTCCTAGAAGAAAATTCAATAAAAGTTGTTAACAAAACAATCTAATCCTATCCTATCCATTGACTTATAATAATTTAGTATCCTCTGCACATTTGGCCAAATTTCATTACAGTATAGAGTACTATAGTAGTTTCTTGGTCTCCTGACACAAGACTAGCTATATCTTTAGGCAGTCATTTCTCAGTTCTGCAAAAATGCAGTACACATACTGTAAAAAAAAATGGTTACAAAACAAAACTTAACAGTCACACGTTTGAAGCTGTACAACATGTGCTACAGTTTACTGTACATATAGAGTAGTGAATATTCCATAATCTGATGTACTGGTACTGTATACTGTAAAAGTTCTGTACGTGTAAGTATAAATTCTCGTGTTGATTTGTTCAGCTCTCTTGTGACGCCACGCCAGCAGAGGGAGCCCTCACCCATGCACTGGGTGGTCCAATAGGATCTGGCTGCAGACATGCACCTGCACTCTCAGACGCCTGCACTTCCGCAAGTGACGTAATTTGCAGTCTGTTTTATTTTTTACTTTATTTTATATATTTATTATTTTTTAAATCGAATCTCTTAACATTTTACAACAGTAGCCAGGTAGTGAAGACAAGAAAAAAGAAACTAAATTACAATGTCACTTGCAATCGCCACCTGCACTCTCTGCTACCTGCGACGTCACTTGCAATCCACACAAATCATGTGTGTTGCCAGTGGAGACAATAAGCTGTGTTGGTTAAACGATTAAAACTAATTTAGCATAATATACAGGGTCCTGCAAGTCATCTGCAGGAGATAAAAACAAGACCCGCGAATCCGTGGCCACAGAACAGCAGAATATAAACGAATATGAATATGAAGCAGAATATGAACAAGAGAATATGAAGTCTCTCGGTAAGCGTTTTCCTCCCGTAGAAAACTATTAACACTTAATATGGCTCAATGTTTTAAGATGCAATTAAAAGATCAAATTCGATATACAGTTTATTAATATAATGTATATGTATAGTGTTTTCCTTCGCAAAACATGGCATAACAGATTAAGATGATAAAGACTAAACTCAATATGCTCCTATTCATTATTAAAACAACTACACACAAGCAGGTGAGCCCAGAAGAAACGCAGCGCTAGCTGCGTATATTCGCATTTTCCCATAAAGAATAATCTCTATTTGTGTTCATGACTACATTTCATTCAGTTGATTAACCTGGATAAATAAGACTTGTTTTGCATAGAATTTAAGGCATTATAGATCATATGTATTAGTAAATGTGTTTTATATTTATTGTAATACAAAGAAAATTCCATCTTTGTCCACCAGATGGTAGAGCTGGATTTTCATACACAAAGCTTTTAGTTTAAGTTTAAAGAAAATGTGAGATCTGAAGCTGAAAGAGGACCATCAACTCCATAAACTTACTGACACTCATCACAAACTGTTTTATGTTTTAGAATCTGGATCTTATTCTATCACAGGACCAGATTTTGCATAGACTTTGTCTATAACTATATAACCAGATTCATGAGAAGAAAACAGGGGAATTAGAAGGCTATTCTCAGCTGTAGGAGAAATGTTATTTTACAAAACACTGTAATCCTCTAAATTACCAAAAAGAAATAAAACACAAAATAAAATACAGCTAACCTTCCCTAACTCCCTTATCCCAGTAACATAGCAAAAAAGCAAATAAAAAAAAAACATGTGTATTTAATCTGTACATCAGTTTGTCTCACATTTCTACTAATGTTCCCTGTATTGAACATCATGAGGGATTCTGTTAAGGGAAGAATTTAAATCAATGAGACAAATGCATATTAGATCAAATGACCACCACAAAACCACTTTTTAACCAACAAAGGTATTACAGTGGGAACATAAAAAAGAATAGTTTCTTCTATGTTTGTGTTATTTTTTTTTTTTACATGTAGTTTCATCAGAGTGGGAAACATATCTCCACTCTCATGACCTATGGCGTTACTCATTTTTCACCCATATACCAAAGCAGTTAGTGTAGGGTTTTTCCAGAAAGATTCCAACTGGGTGAACAATCACATTGAATCCACTAAGAGTAGGTATGGGGCGGAGTGAAAAAGAGTCTTGAGCCCACCTATTACTGCAGAAAACGGCATAACAAATCTACAGTCTCACAGAGACAGATCTGCAGAGGGGAGAAAATGGAACTGTTCTCAATCTGCTGAATCCATCCATGAGAAGACTAAAAGTTTCTGTTTTCCTCGCTAAAGGACACTAAGCAGAAATCGTATATTGCTATTTAATTTAATTCATTAATTAATTTATTAATTTTATTTAAAGGATTAAAGAAGGACACACAAATCAGTCAAAAAAACGAACGTTGTGAAGTTTGTCAGATGGAGCAGCTATAGTTCAAACTGTAAGTAGGCAAATATCATTTCAAAGTGAAGTGAATGTTTTTGTTTGTTTGTTTGTTTTTGCAATAAGAACTGATTTGGTGTGTTCAGCTAAAATGTGCATACATACATACATATTTGACAATTATTTTTGTTTCTACTTTTTAGCAACGTACAACACGAAGAGAAAGAGGAACTGCTTCCTTGTTGGACTAGTTAGGGATGTCCCATAAGATTTATGTACATTGCTATTTTCAGTAAAAATTGTTTTTCGGTTATTTTTAAATAGTGTTTGTGGAAATCTAGCACAGAGTTTCCTGTTGTCCGTGTAGAGCGAACGACTGGTGTCACTGATATGTTTTATTGTATTTCAGCTGCACTTTTGTTCATGTGTCTAACTTCGTCCTCTGAGGATTGTGTAGCTCTTTATAAAACTGCGCTCATCAGAATCCACACAATCTGGTGAAAACTGATGAACACACCAGCTGGGTGTGGTCATGTGATTGCCTGAAAACTCATTTCATTTTCTCCTCCAACTTCAAAATCGTCCTACATTGCTGCAGAAGTACTGACCCAGTGTTTACAAAGTGAACGTGATTTTTTTTGTACGATTTTGATACAAATGTTCATTTTTTAATTGCAATGTAAAAAATAAAACTGAAATGTTGGTCCGTACTTTACATACATTCATCAAACAATTAACGGTTTTAGTGCTTCACACTTTAAAGTAAATACTCTAGACAGACATACTGATACATTTTTCACACACAGATGTTTTTATTTTTTACTTAAACTGCTTGTTTGTGTATTTTCATGTTGCACTCACTCTTTTAGGCCACAAATGAGTGAGATGTGTTGAAACGTATTCAGCACTGATGTTTTAATAAAGCACCTCAAACACAAACACACTCCTGTAGGAATCTGATATGATGCACATGAGCTCTATGATGTTCAGGATCAGATATGAACAGAAAACACTTCAGCTCAGTTAAAAAAAAAAAAAAAAAAAAAAAAAGCCAGCTTTTTATGTTGTTCATTTATTGAACAATTTGAACATCAAATGCATTTGAACATTTCACTCAGAAACATTTATGTCACAGTAAAGTGCCATATACTGTAAGGACACAAAAGTAGAGCGCATCATGTCACGATATGTCACGTAATTGGTGACAGGAAACATTCATTATTTTTAACCATCAAATAATTTCAGAAAACAGTACAAAAAATATAAAAGATTTGTATTATTTTAAATAATGAATATAAATTTACTGGTTTTTGACAAAAGCGTTTGCTAAATGAATAAATGTAAATATAAAGATGCTGTCAGGAGCTGGAGAGTCCAGAAGAGATTTTAATGTTCTGTTGTTTTCAAACGAGAAAGGATTCATTAATAAAATCATGCTGTTCAATATAACTGAAACAGATGGAATTCATTTAGTCTGTTCTTACATCATGTTGCATCTTCTGTGAATTATGAGAGCAGCTCGTCACAGGTTTGTGTGGATCGGCAGAGACTGGGAAAAAAAACACACATCTGTTACATTCATTGTTTAAAAACAGTACATGGACCCATGCTGAAGATCAGGAGCACACACAGACATTTGTAGAAAGTCATATAAAGGTCAGATATTTGACTGAATCAGACAATTCAGTCTTATATCTTTGGAGCTGCTCCATCTGATGAGCTTCAGGATTTCACTGCTTTGTGTCTTCATCTGGTCATGTGTTTACTCCAAATTTTCATCTAATTTTAACAACAAAAAAAAATTAATAAAAATCAAATATAAAGAAAAACAATCAATATTAATTTCTCCTCGCCTTAATGGTAATAAATCAAGACAATAATTCATATCTTGTAAGTGGGAGCTAATAAAACATTTCTGGTAAAATAAAATAAGCCAAAACTACTACTAATACTATAAAATACTCAAATCGTACATACGTGTTACATACAAGGCTGTTACAAAAGTGCGTTACTTGAAGCTTTTACACTAAGTTAAGTAAAAAAAAAAAACTTTACAATGTGACAACTAGCCTTGTTCTCTACACAGTGTATAATTATAAACGCAGCCAAGATTATTATACAGTATATTTATTTCCTTTTTATCAAGACTTGCTTATCATATAAAACATCAGGTGAGTTTAAAGCTAACTTACATTAAACACATGAGACGTCCACATCAGCCGTAATCACTTTGAGAATCACAGCGACAATCGCAGAGCAGGACGCGTTCTCTTCTGGATGCGTGACACACAGCGCGTGTGTTGGTCAACACTCATTCGGAATGATGCGGAAGACTCACCGGTTTTATCCACCTTATTTTTCCCATAAGAGTGGGTGCAGCCATTCGTAATTTTTTTTGTGTCTGACTTCCGGTCTCATCCACTTCCAGCTATTTTTAGCTGCACAAAAAGCTCGTTTTGCTGCTTGATATTGCAAACTGGTGTGTCTTACCATATTATTTTAATGTATTATCTTAATTATAAACACACTGGTTTGTAGTGCAAACTGTTTTACAGTGTACTGCACTTCGATATTCTTTATTTTCCTATGGCGGATTATGAACCGGACGTCTAACGCATTACCAGAAAACAGCTTAGTTACCCAGTTTTGTATGTAATGGCAAAGTGATTTTATTTCGTTTCATTCTTTTGTTAAGTTAAGTTTTTATTTTTTAAAGTAAGGACTGTTTGATCAATTTTGCCTTCTCAAATCATCACGACTTAAAATAAAATCTATAGATATAGGCCCAAAAGAGTTCAAGTATAAAACAATGTTAGTTGCAACATTAAACTTAGAGAAATGTGCGCTATTAGACGCATACCCATGTGGGTGTGCCACATGATAGGGGAGGTTTGGGGGGGCGTTAGTTTCAAAAGGTTGAGAACCTCTGCACTAGAGAATACCATCTCAGCAGACGTTTATGAGCACTGCTTATTCATATTAAATATTTAAGCTAAACATTTTCAAATTTATGGTGTACACTACAGTCTCCGTGCTCACATTGTCCCAAACACAAATACTTTTTATAGTTATTTATATACATTTATATTTCAATTATCTGGCTATTTGAGATTTCGGTATGCAGTTAAACAATAGGATTGTAATTTTTGGTAGTATTGTATCACATTGAGTGTATAATTAGCACCGTTTGTTGTTTTCTCGTATCATCTCATAGAGGGGTTGGTTGATAGAAACTTAACAAGCGAATACATGTAGCTTAATTGTTATTATTAATCAGTTTAGATGACAGACAGACATTAAAGATCGTTAAGTGGAAATCATTTCGCTTGTAGCACAGGAGAACCGTTTTAATAGCCTTGGAGTTCTTTCGAGAATATACATGGTTGTACGTTCATAATCCTGTGAAACTTTTTTGGCTGTTGACATGTTTTATGGCTTTACAGGACGACCAAATCCTTGTTTAATATTGACATTTAACATTTAATTCAAATATCCACTTAATCTTGCGATAGAAATGTTACAGCGTCTATAATTTCTTCAACAAAAACATGTGGACATCACAGCCCTTGCCAAAATTAACCATGGTTTTATCGTAGTAAAACTGCTATTTTTTTTTTTTTTGCTTCAGAGTCCCCAGATTTAAAAGCCACAGAGCTAGCAAGACTTACGTGTTCAGTACAATTTGGACTAGACGTCATAGTCACTTGCAGCTGCGCGCGCATAGTGGTTGAAGAAAAACACTGGTAACAAGAGAAACGGGAAAAATGCACGGAATAAGAGATAAAAATGTATTGTTGTGCCTTGGGATGTCAGAATCGGAATGCCAATAATTTCATAGAATACTGTCGTCAAAACCGCCATTTGAAGTTAAACGCAGACATTTAAACAGACAGACTATGGGCGAAACCTGCTATGATTACTTTTAAAGCATAAATTTGATTTAAACAATAGGTCTACATAATATTTACATATGCAGTTCATAGGGGGACATATTATATTAGCCCTTACAGCATGAAATACTATTTAAAGCTATAACATTTTACATTAACCTATTTTATTCCACATATTCTGACTTTTTTCTCGCAAACGCAAGTTTATATCTCGTATTTCGTCGGACTTCATAACTCGATTTAACTCAACAATAGCGAGTTTGTCCATTCTGAGGGGAAAATAGTCAGAAGTGTAGGATATAAACTCAAAAGAGAGAAGAGGGAGTTTATTTTTCTTCTCAGAATTGTGAGATATAATCTCGGAATTGCGAGAATTAAGTCAGAATTTCGAAATATAAACTCAAATTTACCCTTTTCTTTTTTGAAAAAAAAAAAAATTAATAAAATAAAATTAATTTAAAATATAGAAATATATAGAATAAATAGAATCAACTTCATAAAACTGCCTTAGAGTCGATGTCACAAACTTGATAATATTTTAAAAGAAAACCTGTAATATCTGATGACTCTGTACAGTAAAATGACTGAAAAGGTCATGTATGACAATTAAGAGAGTTTTAACATGTATAGTTAAAGTTATACACTAAGTTCTGGTAAATAAAGATGAACCAAGCACATGATAAATAAAGAAATAACAGTGAAACAGGCCTAGAAATAGAAACAAAGTACTGTAGAATTTCTTAAATCACAGCAGATCTCTTTTGTTTAGTAAACAGATTCACATCATTGTTCTTTCACTACAGCAGTGTTACGACACTTTCTGAATGCAAAAAAAACATTTACAGTGATTTTTTCATGCCAGCGCTGAAAATTATCCACATGAGTGTATAGCACCTGTTTAAGCTAAAAAATGACAGCAATGACATTCATTTTAAGAATGAATTTCAACATAATAAAGAAATGCATAACAAAAATCTATATATACACATAACACAATAAAACAATAAGAAGAAACAAGCAGCAAATCACAATGCAAACGTATAAAGTACCAGTTCAGAAGATGACAACACTGTTCTGAATGCAAGGGTCACATCTTTTGAATGCTGTCAATAATTAAATAATTTACTTAAAATAAAACATTGCTGTGGTGTCAGAAGAAGGGAACGACAATTTTGAACACACTTCAGTGAACTTGCAGATCAGATTGAAAACTTGATTCATTCAAACTAAAAGTTTGTGCATTTAGATGGTTTAAAAACCATGGGGACGCAGCAGAGAACACATTTGTGGTCACATACTTTGCGGTTACTGTTTTGTTACACCGCTGCTTCTAGTGCAAACGGGTGTTTGTTCACTACTGTGTAGTTGGAAACCTTGACTCACTTTCAGAAAGCACAGTGTGGTTACAGAATCATAACGTTAAAATGGTTTACCACCATGAGTCAGACAATGGTCATTGCATTCCCTAGCAAAACCACTTCCTGTTTACTTCACCGTTTGAGTGGTTCAGACATCTACGTGCATTCGTAATGGAGTTTTATTTTGAATTTGGACTGAAGTACAAAGACATACAGTATATGCTTAGTTCAAGGCACGGTTTTGACGTCAGCGAAAGACACCTGAAAAGAATATTACACAAAAAAGGATTGTCTCGACGGAAAGATTATTCGGCCTTAGTGGACCTTGTTGATTTCATCAGTCATCAGCTGCAGTACTCTGGGCAACTTCATGGGTACCGATGGATGTACGCAAAATGCAGAGAGAAGGGTCTGCGTCTGAGAAAAGAGGATGTGCGCATGGTGCTGAATGAACTGGATTCTGCAGGAGTTTCGGCGAGGAGAGCCAGACGTCTCAGACGGCGCAACTACTTTGCTAAGGGTCCAAACTTTATTTGGCATTTGGACTCATACGATAAATTAAAACCATACGGCGTTTGTATTAATGGCTGCATTGATGGCTTTTCGCGTAAGATTATTTGGCTTAAAGCGCCCCTATTATGCCATTTTAAAGGTTGATAATATTGTTTTAATAGACTCCCAAAACAGGTTTACATGTATGCAAGGTCAAAAAACACTTCAGTTTTCTCCAAAAATAGATTTAATTTTACCCCATTTCTAAATGATTCCTAAACGACTCGTGCGAAGCAGTTCGAAGAATCAGTCTCTCTAAACCCCTCCTTTCCGTGAGCCCTCACTGCTGTGATTGGTCAGATGGCGCGGTCCTTTATGATTGGTCTACTGCGTACAGCGTGTCGGAGAACGAAACGCCCATTGCCATAACTGACTGACAGCCTTGGATACTTGTCGATACATAAAAAGATGGCATCGATTTTGCCATACCAATTCGAGCCAGAGTCTGATGGTGAAACGACTGAAATGGCTGATCGACAAGTTAACACAAAAGCTAAACAAAAGTTTATTTGAACAACTTATTTGAACTTTGTCCGCGGCGTGCGCGCTCCGCTGCGCGTCCGCTTTGGTCGAGGCAGAAACAAGCCGTCCTCGCAGGGCGGAAGACATTGAAACGAATGGGTTTCATAGCACAGCGCTTTCCGCATTCGGTGTGAAAGCCGCTTCGTACGCCACCCTTTATCATTACTTCAACTAATGAGACAGACAAGCTGCATCAATCACAAATTGTCAGACTACAGTGGGTCCACAGCTGAACAACAGAACTAAAAAAGCGTGATTTAGCCGGTTAGCAAGACGTGTGCAGGGCTGTTACACAACATAACATACACAACTACGTATTTTGAACGATCGCCAGAAAATACAATCTTTGTAGATTCATCTTTTGGAAGTGAATATAAAACAGTTTTACTCACAGCGTATGATACAGCGTCTTTTGTATAATGTACGTGTAAATTTCCATGTGATGTAAACCACATGGAAATTTCACTGTTTGTGGGCGGACAAGTTGTTAACGACCTAGAACGTGGGCGGGCATTAAGCAAATGTGTTACTTCCTGACGTGTGGCCGTAACAGAAAAAGATTCTAATTCCTGACGACTCCTTTAGGCAAATGTGAGCCGACTCTTTTTTTTGATAGACAATAACTTTATTTATCGTGCACTGTCGGCTTCACAACTTTGCAGATAGTTTATGTTCACATACAGCTACATGACACACAGCATGAAAGGACATATTTGAAAAGGCATAATAGGGGCACTTTAATGCCTACACAACTAGTAGCGACCCAGAGCTAATAGGTGGTTACTATATTGAAGCAGTGGAGCATTTGGGAGGATGCCCTAGAGTTGTTAGGGGGGATCTTGGAACTGAAAATGGTTATGTTAGAGACTTTCAACGTTTTCTTCACATCGGTCATGCAGATGAAACCCTTGACAGCTATTTGGAGGGTGCAAGTACTGCCAACCAAAGGATCGAGTACTGGTGGGGGTTTCTGCGAAAAGAGTGCATGGAATTCTGGATTTCCCTGTTCGCTATTCTTCGATGGAGGATTCTTGGACAAAAGTTTGCTCCAGTTCTGCTGCATGGGACTCATTCAAGTAAGTTTACCTGAACTTGTTTTGATGCTTCTCTGTGTGTATAATAGACAGAAAGAGAATAAGAAGAGGGAGAGAAAGAGGGGGAGAATGGGGAAGTCACCAAAATTGGAAATTTTGTGATTACTCACCACATTGTTCCAAACAATACAACACATGACTGTTTTTGGTGGGACACAAAGACATTCAGAGCAGTATTCATCATCCTTTAAGAGGTATTTGTCCATTTAAGAGACGTGATCAGGGCATTACTGTAAGAAGGCAAGATCATTTTTATCTGAAATGTTTACATAATTTGTAGACAATACTGTCCCCATGGGAATCCTGCAACATTGTGTGAAGTTTTTATATAGAACTACAATTTACCAGACTAAAATATTGACAAATAAAAGTAATTCAAAATGAAACCAACATTTGCAAAATTGTTTATTGCTTACAAAGTTGTTTACAACTGGAAAGAAATGCTACTGAGGAAATTATAATTTCCAAATTTGAACCTGTATCAACATGTAAACTCTGTTTAAACTTTATAAAATAAAATTAAAAAAAAGGTTAACGATTCAGAGAACATTCCATACTAACAACCAAAGTGGTACTGCATAGAATGGAAATCAGAGTGTTTGCTAAAATGTCAAGTACAAGTTTTCAATTCAAAAAGTTTGAATAGCCTAATGATAATTAGTCCATATTTTAGAACATTAAACTCACCTTTTTCACACTAAACAAAATGCATATAAGATTGAATTAACAAATAAAAAATGTCCATTCTAACGACAAAAGTGACGCTGCATATGATGAAGATTGTTTCAAGACTTTTCAGCTGCAAAAATATAGATTTCAAAATATTATACTCAAATTTCTTTTGTGCAAACAAAACACTTGCAAAGAACAAGACAATCAAAATAGCAATTAAACAGTACTAACAGCACAAATGCACTTGCCGGAAAATGCTAAACCTATTTGAAAAGTAAATGAATGTTATGACAGTCAAATGTAAATCAAATTAATATAGCGGCCCTTTACGATCAGTTAATAGAAGGTTGGATAAAAATATCTTGTAGGCCTATTTTATTTGATGTATTCTGGGTAATATTTATTAATGATAAACTTCTTTGGAATGCATCGCGCACAGACAGCATTCACACAGACAGCATCCCCTGTTGTTAATATAATCATTTAATAATGTATTCACTTCTATAATAATTAATTTAATAATTCCTTAATCCAAAATAAAATGGTAATAAATCTATCTCCGATAATCCCGGGTTACTATGGTCAGGCAGGTTTGTTTACACATTAAACTCGTGGCGAGAAAATGGACGAGAAATGGATGTCGTTCCCTCATCATCTCGTGGCCACGACATAATATGACGTTCCCACGAGTTGATATGATGTTCCCACGAATTAATATCTCGTGGCCACGACAAACTTAAGTGAACCGAAGGTGTCCCTTCCTGGTCACCTAATTTAGACTACTTTAGGTAACGTTTATTCATTATAAACTTAATATGAATGCTGTTTACATTACGTGCAATATAATAATTTATATTATAAAACAATAAAAGAAATTATGAAATAATCTATAATAATTAATATAATAATTTATTAATTCAAAATAAAATAATAATGAATCCATCTCTGATAATCCCGGGTTGCTATGGTCACGCAGGTTTGTTTATGCAATAAACTCGTGGCCACGAGAAAAATATGTCGTTCCCTCAACATAAGAAGTCGTGGCATAAGTATGTCGTTACCTCGACAAAACGTTCTCGTGGCCACGACATAATATGACGTTCCCATGAATTAATATCTCGTGGCCACGACAAACTTAAGTGAACCGAAGGTGTCCCCTCCCGGTCACCGTACTAAATAACCTAGGCATACAAGAAAAATTTTTTACTTATCCCTCAATCGTCTTCAAAATATTTGAATATTATTATTAGGCCATTATTATCACCATCATCTTCATCAACATCATTATTATTAGCCTATTATTATATTTTTATATTTTCCCTTCATTTCGATCTTACATAACATTCTTATTATTAATAATAATAATAATAATAATAAGAAGAAGAAGAAGAAGAAGAAGAAGAAGAAGAAGAAGAAGAAGAAGAAGAAGAAGAAGAATATACAAATATTAAATTAGTTTATATGTCGTGGCCACGACAAAACTAAGTGAACCGAAGACCTCCCCTCCCGGTCACCGTAGAATACCAGTTTGCTAAACACACTCACGGTCAAAACACGCATCGACTCATTGATACATGAAACACTGATTACATTACACATAACATTACTTGTTTTATTTTAGATATTATTACAATAATGCTGTGATGAGCACCACTGTCCTGGTCGTCCATTTTGAAGAGACTGGTTAATTGTCCTGAATTACGGCTGGTCCCGCACTGATTGTAAGGCAAAACGTGATTGGTTGGAGCGAGAACATGCAACGATTGGTCAGCCCCACGTGGCCGGTATCTGATTGGCTTAAGTAGAAGGTGGGTGGAGTCCATCCATTTGTGGATCAGTGTGCGTCTTGACGCTTGAAATGTTTCAAAATCCACAAATAAGCGCAGCGATCTACAAATGCACAGTACGCGATTCACATATAAATGCCGGGCAAAGTTGTGTTTGTAAAATAAAAAAAAATATTTGTGATTATGTTTTTTATTTGCAATTCTATTTTTTTTATTTGTGAATATAATTCATGTTTGTGGAACTCTAAGATTTATTTGTGGATCTCATTCTATTTATTTTGTGAATATGCTTTGTTTTTGTCAATCGCTTTACATTTATTTGTGGATCATAATGTATTTATTTGGAATTATGCAACAATTCTAACTCCATAAAAGAAAACCAAACTGGATGTAAGAACTGCACTTCTTTTCCAACTTGTTAATCCTTGTTAAAACAAGGATATAATCAAAGGAAAATCTGAAGTTTGGTTAACCTCCAAAACCAAAAAAGATGCATGGGAAAACACATGTGCAAATGAATGCAGCATGTTTCTAAAACATTTACACTCCAAGGCAGATTGCCTGTGTTCTGACACCATTTGTGGTTTGGTCTTAGTGACTTAGAAGTCCTCTTACGTTTGACAGATTTAGGAGTTAGTTTTAGCACTAAAATGCCTAAATTTAGTCACACCCATTATTTTTAAGATTTTCTCCTAAATTGGCAAGTTATGAGCTACTTGTAGCCTTAAGATGTTTTTTGACTACGGGCCCTGAACTCCTGTGATACAGTGCTGTGTGGCCCTCTACAGGTGATCATCAGAATAACAGCATTAAATATAATTCACAGCGACAGGAATGAAGGATATTTAAAACACACGGCTATCAAAATTCTGCACACTCAATTACACAATTTCATTGGCCTTTTCTCAAGCTGTCAGAGGCGTTTGGGCTCCCAAGAGCGACTGGTACTGAGAACATTTTTCATGCAAATGACCACCAGGTGGCGAAACTACTGATAATCACTGCAAACTCAAAAGCCTTTAGTTCAGATGATGATGATTGTGATAATAAGAGATCTGATACGAAATGGATGAAAATGATCATGTCACACGAACCATAAATTGATTCTGATCATCTGTTATTCTCATCGGAGTATAAAATTGTAACTGATTCTTGACATTAGTATTTCATCAGTGGTGCTGTAAGACTGGAATGATGCTGCTGTTTTCAATCAATAATCAGAACAGAAAGCAGCTGAAGGATGACATGTGCATAAAAGGCATAATTACTTATATAGCAGTACTTGTCAAAGGTTTGGACACATTACAATTTTTAATGTTAATGAAAGAAGTCACTTATGATCATCAAGTCTGCATTTAATTGTTTATTTATTTTTAATTATTTTTAAAAAAGTAAATAACGGTTTTCAGTTTTTACCATACTTAACTATACCTGAATTTTCATCAGTTTAACATCCTTACAAATAAAAATATTAATTCTTTAAGAAAAAAAAAATAAAAAAAATAAAAAATAGAAAAGTAAAAAAATTTTTTTTGAATTGCAAACTTTGTAATGTTATTATTACAAAAAAATTATTATTTAAATAAATACTGTTGTTGTAGTTTTGTTTGTTTGTTTGTTTGTTTGTTTGTTTTTTAAACTTTTCTATTTCACAATATTGCAGTTTTTTCTTTACTTTTGATTAAATAAAGGTATAGCTTGATAGACATAAGAGACTTCTTTCAAAAACATTAAAAACTATAATGTGTTCAAGATTTTGACCGGTACTATATTAATCAAACTTTATCTAAGGTAATCTCTTTATTATTTGTTGAGGATGTTATTATAGCTGTGATATTATTATTATTATTAGTAGTAGTAGTAGTAGTAGTAGTATGCAGTCTTTTTTTTCAGTAATTTATTCACAGTTCCTAAATACCACTTCATTCCCCCTTCATGTCTGAATATCCCCTCCAATTTAACAAATATTAACTACAGATATTGCGATATTATTATTATTATTATTATTATTATTATTATTATTATTATTATTATTATATTATGTATTGTATTGCAACCTTAAATATGCACTATAGCCTACACAAATCAAGTGTAAGTGAAAGAGACAATTCTGGTGAACTGAAACTTAAAGTAAGTGTTATGTTAGAGCAGTAATGTGGTTCATGTGACAGTGAAATCAGACTTCATTTACCCCAAAGGATTGCATATTTACACTGTCTGAATCGTTCCCTATCCCCTATATAGTGCACTATAGTGCCATTCACCATACAGAAAATACTAATTCTGTGAACAAATAACTGATGTTGGAGCTGGGACGCTTACATTTTTTAATTACTTAATTAGTATTTTGACAATCTAGTGGTACATTTTTTTTAAACTCTTAGTACTAATCTCACAACAGATGATCAAAATGTAAATTTTTCAAACATTTCAGCATAGACTGATCATTACTGTGACACATGAAATGAGAAAAATTACAGAACTAATTTGAAAAAAATTACCGCTTCACTTATTGTACTTAAAAACTGCTTTTAAACCACAGGAAACGAGATATTTCTCAGCTCCGTCAAGGGTTGCATGCTGAATGTGCTGTCATAGCTTGGAAAGTAAATGTAGTCAGGGCTCTGAGAAATTCGCTTTGTCACTTTCGTTCCACGTTACTTTTGTTCCCGCTCTCCTCTGTCAAATGAACATGCTTATCTTGTAAGTTGTCTTGTTGTTGTTTGTAGTTAAATTGAATCTAAGCATTTCAATATTTTGATTGGTTAACCTTGCTAGTTGAACAACCAAAAACACATTTACATGATTGACAAGCTTTATTTATTTATTTATTGAAGAATAAAAACATGTGTGACATTCAGTTTCTGCTGCAGCTGTTGAATCTGATTCACTAAAACATGAAGTAGAAGAGAAGAGAAGGCAACAGCAGGAAGAAGCTTCCCTTATACACACCATCTGATCAACAGAATAAGGAAATTGCTGTTAATTAATGCTGCTACTCATAGTATTTAAATTTGTATTGACTCTAAATCAATCAGTTCTGTACAAACTTTTTTTACTATTGAAATGTCATATTTAGCTTTTTATGAACAGTCTTTATATTATTGTAGTAGTCACTGAAGGGGGGAAACATGCAAATGTAAATTAGCACATGATCATATAAAGCACAATACCTGCTGCATTGCAGAGATCAGTGTCACAGCAACGGGTAGTTACTGTCACTCCAGAGATCTCTTTGGTCCCAGGTTCACATGTATCTGCACACTGTTTAGTTGTGATAGTTACTTTAGTGGAACCTGCAAATAAGAAAAATGTGATGAGATGAACATACTTGTACTGGATATTATCATTTCAGTAAACTATGACTGTAGATTTCCACATCATACTGGACTTACCTTCGGATTTTTCTCCCGTTATGCTTGCACATTTGGAAATTCCATCTCTGCACGTCTCCACTTTGGCATCACAGGAACCCGTCAGATCAGGTGTGCATGTGTAACACTTGAGAGAGTATCCTTAAACACAGAGACAGACATTTAGTGACCTCTCTATGTATACCAGATAATACAGTATTCAATACTTGCTGTTTTTTGTACCTCCAGTGAGAAAAATGACAAGAAGGACAACAGAGATGCGCAGATCCATCGTGTGTCAGGAGCAGGAACACAATGAAAAAAAAACTATGCTTTCGTTTCTTTTATGTATGTTCAGAAAGGGGTGGGTTTACCTTTGTGAGATCCTACACAAGACTATGACAGTTACTGTTACAAAAGAGGAATTTGAAACTTGCAAATTTGGTCTCATTTGAGCAAAATGGATTTGTGAAAAAATTCCACCATTCTGTAAATGCACACAATTTATTGCATCATTTTGTGTTGCAGTGGCTTGAAACACAATTGACCTTACTCACGCATCATGATTGATAGTGCTTTATTTAAAAAAATACAATGACTTGGAGCAGTAAAACACTTGCTTTCAGCTTTGGATTTGAAATTTGTAAAACCTTTTTTGCCAGTGTGACCCTTTATTTTGGCAAAAGCAGTCATTTCAAAACTGACAGTTATTCCTTGTGAGGTTTATAGTATACTGTTGCAAGGATACTTCTGGATTTTGTGTTCTGACAATTGATAAGAGATGGATGTGCACGATGGATCTGCGCATCTCTGTTGTCCTTCTTGTCATTTTTCTCACTGGAGGTACAAAAAACAGCAAGTATTGAATACTGTATTATCTGGTATACATAGAGAGGTCACTAAATGTCTGTCTCTGTGTTTAAGGATACTCTCTCAAGTGTTACTCATGTGAGTCTGATCTGACGGGTTCCTGTGATGCCAAAGTGGAGACGTGTGGAGATGGATTTTCTAAATGTGAAAGCATAACGGGAGAACAATCCGTTGGTAAGTCCAGTATGATGTGGAAATCTACAGTCATAGTTTACTGAAATGATAATATGCAGTACAAGTATGTTCATCTCATCACATTTCTCTTATTTGCAGGTTCCACTAAAGTAACTGTCACAACTAAACAGTGTGCAAGTACATGTGAACCTGGGACCCATCAGGTCTCTGGAGTGACAGTAACTACCCGTTGCTGTGACACTGATCTCTGCAATGCAGCAGGTATTGTGCTTTATATGATCATGTGCTAATTTACATTTGCATGTTTCCCCCCTTCAGTGACTACTACAATAATACAAAGACTGTTCATAAAAAGCTAAATATTACATTTCAATAGTAAAAAAAAGTTTGTACAGAACTGATTGATTTAGAGTCAATACAAATTTAAATACTATGAGTAGCAGCATTAATTAACAGCAATTTCCTTATTCTGTTGATCAGATGGTGTGTATAAGGGAAGCTTCTTCCTGCTGTTGCCTTCTCTGCTCTTCTACTTCATGTTTTAGTGAATCAGATTCAACAGCTGCAGCAGAAACTGAATGTCACACATGTTTCTATTCTTCAATAAATAAATAAATAAAGCTTGTCAATCATGAAAATGTGTTTTTGGTTGTTCAACTAGCAAGGTTAACCAATCAAAGTATTGAAATGCTTAGATTCAATTTAACTACAAACAACAACAAGACAACTTACAAGATAAGCATGTTCATTTGACAGGGGAGAGCGGGGACAAAGTAACGTGGAACGAAAGTAACAAAGCGAATTTCTCAGAGTCCTGACTACATTTGCTTTCCAAGCTATGACAGCACATTCAGCATGCAACCCTTGACGGAGCTGAGAAATATCTTATTTCCTGTGGTTTGAAAGCAGTTTTCGAGTACAATAAGTAAATTATTGAAGTGGTAATTTTTTCAAATTAGTTGTGTCGTTTTTCTCATTTCATGTGTCACAGTAATGATCAGTCTACAGGTTATTTAGCACTGTAACACATCCTAAAGTTTGCCTTGTCAGAGTTTTTCAGTATAAAAGCAAATCGGCTTTAAATGTCAGGAGTTCCTGTTTTTATGCACATTTTGAATTTATGCATAAAAACAACTGGATGGAAACATGAAGAGCCTACATTATGTTGAGAATTTATATTAGCCTATGTTAATTTAATTTAATTTTCATATCATTCATTCTGTTAAAAAATGTTTTATGAAAATAAATTGAATAAATAAATAAATAAATATTTTAAACAATTCAAGTTTGTACAGGGTTTTGAAACATCTGATGAAACTTAAATTTAAAATGAAAATGTAATTTAATATTTTTTTGCAAAGGACAAAATATGTTTGCAGTTACATATTAACAAGGTCATGGTCAGGTATAATAAATAAAAACACGAGTAACACAAAAAAATCTAGCTTGTACTGTTGTGTTACTTTCGTCCCAACCAACGGGGTTGAAAATAACAATGTGCAACTCATGTTCAAAGTGAAATTATACTGAAGTCTTTGTACATTTGTACAACATACCACCTGGTATTGATAGACCACACTTCTGAGTTATAGGCCACAGCAAAAATATATCTCTGTCTACAACATTATCTTTTTAAAATATGTTTTTCCTGAAAAATGGTACTTTCGTCCCCGTTCTCCCCTACTCATGCGATACTTACACAACCACAGGCACACATCACATGTGCTGTACACACATAAAACATAACTGATATAACAGAAGTATGTGTCCTGAGAAATCATGTGTTTGTGACAAATTTGCATTGGTAATGTTTCAAGACAGTGGTATTATCTCTACTGCCTCACTTGAATTGAAATGACTCAAAATAATGATCTGAAAGTAAGATGGAAAGTAGTGACTTCTCAGTTTAATAAGATTGAAGATGCACTTTTTTGCCTGAGATCATCATAACACGATTAGTGATCACTAAAGATCTGCTGAATGATCCGAAAAAATGAGAAGAGCAACACTTTACAGTAAAGTCCCATTGGTTTACGTTAGATAATGCATTAAATAAATCTTTGTTAATGTCAGTTATTAAAAATACAACTGATCGTAGTTTGTGTAAGCTCAGGTCCATTAAACAATATTTACACATAGAACTTTTTATTTTAATAATGTAAATGTCAAAATTAACATTAAATAAAATTAATAAATGTAATCAGTAATGTTCAAAAATTTAATCTTACTATAAAGTGAAATAAAAAAAGAAGAGACAATAAATAAAGGATATAATAAATATGCTTACTGTTGTAGTTGTAATCATAATCATATATATAATCAACATATACATTTTGCTTGTTTATTATAAAGTAAATGAAGTTCCACGTGTCTTTAACTCAGAAACAGCAAGCCAAAATGGAACATAAAATGCACCAGGACTACAAGAAAAAAAAAAGTCACTTTTTCAAAAATCTTCTCACAGTTTTTCTAACCAACAGCTTGTCAAGCAGTCTCAAATTCTTCTATCACTATTGATTTTAATAAATAAATTAGATTTTTAAATGAACAAGCTTTTACCACAAGTGATGTTTCTCTATCAGTATTTAATATTTAGTCATATTTGTTCTGTATTTATACATTTGAACACCATTATACCCTATATTCATATGCTTCATCTCATAATAAAGACACACTACATGGCCAAATGCATGTAAACACCTGACCACTCATGTTCCTGTGTCTGCTTAATGTTTATATTAAAGCAGCACCACACGTGTTCATAGCAGGGAGTTGATTCTCCCTTTGCTGTTAACAGCTTCCAGTCATCTAAGGTTTTCCAATAGATGAGGTCTGAGCTTTAGTCTTGTCTCAGGGTAGCGGTATATTGAATTATTTGGAATAAAATTGAGTCATTGAGGGACTGAAGTACAGTGCATTTAATGGACATCACTGTCTAGTTGTAATAATTTCACTAGTTTAAGTGAAAAGCTAATCTTGACTTGGTTTTTCCACTAACCGTCCCACATCACCCAACATAGCTCATATCTTAAACATTCATATGTAAACTGAAATCAAAGGTTTATAATGTAAACATGTCTTAATCTAAAACAAACTAATGTGGTACAGCTGGTTATCAAATTTGTGCATCAGGTTGTGTGTAAAAGGATATAATGTTCATGCACTCACCCTTATGTCGTTCCAAACCAGTATGTCTGTCTTTCTTCTAGTAGAGTGTTACCTGTTCAAAAGGAAATCATTTTAGCAAGTGCTTTTAGTGGGGTGGGTTCATGTTCATTGTCTGTATATTTTTTCTAGTATAGCCCTTATAATCTTGTCAGTACAACAATATTTTCCTGAGAACCGTAGAAAAAAAGCAGCTTTGTAAATGTCGTGTTTATTACATCATGACATTGTTTGGAGCATGAGAAACAAAGGGTGATTTAAAAAACAAAAATTATTGTTAATCATAATTTTATGATACGCCCTACATAGAGAACACCATGACTCAGCTCATATGAAAATGAAAAGTTTGTATATTCAAAATATCAGTCAATTCTTAGGTACAGGCTAATTTTTGTTCTCTGTAAAATTATATAAGGTATTTACAGAACATTTATTATATATTTTTTACATTTTGTATGCATACTAGTGCCTGCATTTAACAGAAATCAGAGTTTTCAGGACATCTCGAGGAAAATTCTACCTGAACCACACTTTGCACAAAGATAAAAGATTTTAGATAAAAAAAAAAAATCTATATGTCCTGGTGTCCTCTAGAGTGGACATATGAAACAGATGGATGTCTCACAACAGAAAGTCATATTCTGCTTTGAAACCCCACTAAAGGTGTCCTGAGATAATCACAAACAACTTGAAAAATAGTCTGATTTAAATAATCAGACTATCTCAGTTTTTCTTCTGTTCATTCTTTTCACTGCAGGTATAAAGACAAATCATGCTTTTATTGTTATGGAGTAACATTCAATACAGGACAAGCAGGGTTGCAAGGTTCACAACAAAAACCAAAACCAAAATCCATGGTTACTACTGTTCAACCATAGTAACCATAAATGAACCATGGTTTTGCTACACTAACCATAGTATAACCATGAGGTGTGTAGTAAAACTATGGTTGTAAATTAAAACAGATTGTAATCAATCTGCCAAAAAACAAACAAACAAAAAAAAAACATGGTTACTATACTTTTACTGCAATACACCATGATTAATTTTGGTAAGAGAAAAATCTGACTCTTGATAATGCAATAACATGTTCAGTATTTTTCTGTAAAGATATTGTCATTATGTAATCATTATTGTATTAATTTTGACATTTAGGCAATTTAGAAAATATAGTTTCTAAATCTATAGTATTTAAGCCATTTTAATATAAAACAACAACACCTGGCCATAATGTGATACAAATAGAACATAATGAGGTGGTTGTTTTGCAACAAGGTGGAGACAGTTCTGCTCATAACAGTAAATGGCTGATGGGAAAAGTGACAGGTACAAGAAAATAAGTGAAAAAAGCAAACACACATGAAGTGAGATGCAGAGAGATATCATGGAAAATGAAGAGACTGAAAAGGAAAATGGAAGTGAAGGTGCAGTTCAAGAGAGAGCCCTTTTCTTATTTTGCACGGCCCAGCTTAAGGCTTTAAACATTTATTTAAATGTGATGGCCATACAAAAAAAAAGCGTTGTCCATGGTTTCAGAATTTGTTGTGGGTGTATGGGACGGCCTGGATGAGTGTGAGATTTCCCAGCCTGAAATTTGGTCCCAGTCCGGCGACTCCGGCCCTGTTCTACATGGTGGTTGTTTAGCCCTGATACATTCTAGTTTTAAATGTGTCAATATGATGTGAGGTTCAGTTACCAGCGTGACACTAAAACAAATAGTAGTAATAGTAGTAAGTACTTCTTACTTAAGTAAATGTCTGAGCCCATACTTCTTTACTTTAACTTAAGTAAAAAAAGTGTAGTCAGTACTTCTACTTTTACCAGACTATTTTTAAACATGAGTATCTGTACTTCTACTTGAGTGAAGAATGTGTGTACTTTTGCCATCTCTGGTTATTGGGGTTGCTTCAACCTGCAGACATCAAAAACAAGAGACTTGTTGAGACAATAGTGTTAAAGAAGCCCAGTTCCACAGGAAAAACACAGATCTGGCAACACATCTTTCTCAGCTGCCACAGTTGCAACTCTTGCGTCATCAGAACAGGGTGTTCAACGCACCACCGTTTCAGTTTAAAAAACGTTTCGCAACGTTTTGTCAGGGCTGAACGCAGGGCAGGAATACATGAGGAAAAAGGGAAACAGATGACAAGACAGGAACATGAATAAATATTAACATACAAGACATGAAAACATAAACATGAAACAAACCCCAAAACCAGGCGTGACAAAATGTAACCTCACAGAACCGCTAATCATTTTTCTGTCAGAATTTACCATTTCAATCAGAATATTTTTAGTAGATTTCTGCTATTTAATTTTTTTTCTTATGATTAAAAAAAAAAAAACACTCGATAACACAGAGTTGACACTATTATCTACCACATAATGACACTATTATCTTCTGTAGAGCTGCTCATAGCTGAAATTAATGTTTTATTATTTTACTGAATTATAATTACTGAACTTCGCCCTCTCATTGAACTAATTACATTTCCATTATTGATACTTTGAATCTTCTGTTAAGCTGTTTTACTGCTGAAAATGACTGTTTTAAATAATTGAAGAATTCTACAACATCAATCCTGTTGTTTTTCTGTTCACTATGAAGCTGTCTTGAACAATCTGTGCTGTATGAAGTGCTGCATAAATGACTAGACAGTTTCCCACCCATTTCAATAGCACAGCCTCATACAAGAAATAACTTCTTAAGCAATTAAGCAAACAATCAATAATAAAATAAGAATGAAGCAGCACATTTCAAGCAGTAGGATAAATAGAGACAATAGATTATTATTGTCTGTTGTTGGTTAGTAGACACACCTCTTCATATGATGTGTGTGCAAAACATACTGGAAAGAGCTAAAATAGTTTTGAATGCAGTGTTTGCATTTTCTAGAGATTTTTTCATGTTGTGTTTGTCATTTTTTGTTTAGGGTTTTAGGACAATAGGCCAAAAGATTCAGCAAACTTGTACAACCAGTTGGGAAAAATTGTGCGACTTCTGGAAATCTTTTTCATACAAATTGAGCAAGAGAATTTCTGAAACATGCTTCATTTGGTAATCTGCCGATCCATTAATAATGAAAATATGCTTTTGTTGTTCATCTAGTATGGATAACCAATCAAAGGTTTGGTTGCTTAGAGACAATATGACTATAACCCACAACTGCTACTGTTTACGTTACAGTATTTACAAAACATTAAGTATTCAGTGAGACAACTGTCCTGAGATGACTCACAAAATAAAGGCTAATTTTCTTACTCAGTGATACCCACACGCAGACAGACTTCTCATATATAGACTAAACATAGTCTGTATGTATGTAAACACCTGAACCAGCATTCTTTTGGCTTACTGAAGTACTGCATGTGCGATAACAGGAACTCATCCTTATTGCATATTTAAGTGCATCCAACCTGAGCAAGTGTTTCGCTGTAAAAGATGTAATATATATCATATAGCGGAATCTTTGCGGTAAGCCGCTTTCTTAGAAGGGGGCGAACAATAGACGCGTGTGTCCATAGAAT
The DNA here is from genome assembly GCA_036247105.1 of Cirrhinus mrigala. NCBI lineage: Eukaryota > Metazoa > Chordata > Actinopteri > Cypriniformes > Cyprinidae > Cirrhinus > Cirrhinus mrigala. The sequence continues at coordinate 31,883,196 of CM070027.1, forward strand.
AACTTTTTCGTCCTTTATTTCCATAAAATCAAAAGTTGTGAAACAGCTTCACTGCTAAACATTAGCACAACACATGAACACCTGCCCCACTGTAACGCCACGCCAGCAGAGGGAGCCCTCACCCTGACTGTCTGTTGCTGCTCCCTCTGCTGCTTCTCTGGTAACTTCCTGTTTGGCAGCCATTTAAGGCAGGCCATGCCAAACAGACACTCGTGAAGTATTGTTTTGCTCATGCGGACTCTACCAAGTGTTTTTCCCTGTTTCCTTTGCCCTGTTTTTGTCTTTTCACGTTTTGTTTTTGTCGTTTTGTTTCTTGATCATAGTTTTGTCTTTGTTTTGCCACAGTTTTGCCTCGTTCATTGCCATAGTTCTGTCTGGTTTCATTTCCTTGTTTATTTGTTACTTTTCGGACTGCTCTCCCTGGTTTTGGACTCTGCCTGTTTCCTGGATTTACGCTCTTGCCTTGCCCTGGATATTCCTGTTTGTTTGGTTATCGACCCTGCCTGTCTTGACTACGATCTGTTAATAAAGCTCACGATTGGATCTTACACGCTTCTCACGAGTCCTCATGACAGAATACTTCGCCTCCCAAAGATCCAGCGGCTTTCATACACAGATCACCATGGACCCAGCATCACGCCTCGTTCGACTCCGCCAAGGTAACCGGCCAATTGAACAATATGTTTTGGACTTTTGTGAGCTCTGTCACTTGGTAGATTTTCAAGACAGCTTTCTGAAGGACATTTTCTTTTTTGGTTTGGATAAGGACATTTCAGTTAAACTGCCAAGACATCACCGCCACTGGTCATTAATCCGTTATGTTGACTATGCTCTGTTGCTGGCCGGATCTGCATTTACTGTAGGGATCGCCGACGATCAATCCTACCATCCTCCTGTACCAGCCACGCCTAAATGCCCATATGTCATGTCCGGTATTGTCACTGTCATGCCAGAACCTTCTCATACCAAGTCTGCCAAGCCACAGTCTGCTCACGCCATGCCTGCTCAGCCACAGCCTGCTCACGTCATGTCTGCCAAGCAACAGTCTGCTCACGCCATGCCTGCCACTCCAGGGCCTGCTCACGCCAAGCGTGCCCGTCCAGAGTCTGCACCTGTCATGGCCGCCCGTCCAAAGCCTGCACCTGTCATGGCCACCCGTCCAGAGCCTGCACCTGTCATGGCTGCCCGTCCAGAGTCTGCACCTGTCATGGCTACCCTCCTACAACCAGCTCACAAGATGGCTGCTATCTCCAAGCCAGTCCACAAAATGGCCGCCACCCCCAAGCCAGTTCACAAGATGGCCGCCATCCCAGAACCAGTGCACAAGATGGTCGCTGTCTCCAAGCCACGCTTCATGATGGCCCACGTGCTGGACTCACCCCTAATGGCAGTATGGGCAGCTAAAATGGCTCTCCCTCACGTCACGGCAGCTACCCCTGATTCAAGTCAAGTCGGAGAGCCAAGTCAAGCTGCAGGTGCATCTTCAGAGTCCGGTCAAGCTTCAGAGTTAAGTCAAGCCAAAGCTGCTGTTCTCCATGAGTCAAGCCAAGATACAGCTGTTGTTATCCACGAGTCAAGCCAAGACAAAGCTGTTGTTCTCCACGAGTCAAGCCAAGTCACAGCTGTGCCTCACGAGTCAAGCCAAGTCACAGCTGTTCCCCACGAGTCAAGTCACGTTACAGCTGTTGTTCTTAAATCAAGTCACGTTACAGCTGTTGTTCCTGAGTCAAGCCATGTTGTTCCTGAGTCAAGTCAAGTTACAGCTGGGTTGTCTATGTTATGTCCAACCACAGCTAATGTCCATGAACCAAGCCAAGTTACAGCAGATCTTCTCGAGTCAAGTCAGATTGCTGCTGTCGTCCATGAGCCAAGCCAAGCCACGGTTGTTCTTCATGAGCCAAGTCAAGTTGCTGCTGTTGTTCCTGAGCCAGGCCAAGCCACAACTGATCTTCATGAACCAAGTCAGGCCGCAGCAGGCCTCTCTGAGTCAAGTCAGGCCACGGCAGGCCTTCCTGAGCTAAGTCAAGTCACGGCAGACCTCCATGAATCAAGTCAAGGAACTGTTGTCCTACCAGAACCTCACCGGGTCCCCTCTGACCTTCTCAAGCCACCTCACGTATCAGCTGACCCCGCAGAGCCCACGCTCCCAAGCCCCGCAGAACCCACATTCCCAAGCCACAAGTGCACAGCATCCACACCCTCAAGGCCAACAGAGATCCCACTATCCACTGTGCTGCCTGTAATGGCCGTTGCCATTTTTAGTGTGTGGGCTGCACACTGTGCTCTAGAGGCCTCATCTGTCCCCGAGTCTGCTCCAGAGGCCTCGTCTGTCCCCGAGTCTGCTCCAGAGGCCTCGTCTGTCCACGAGTCTGCTCCAGAGGCCTCGTCTGTCCACGAATCCGCTCCAGAGGCCTCATCAGTCCACAAGTCTGCTCCAGAGGCCCCGTCTATCCATGAGTCTGCTCTAGAGGCCTTGCCTGACTGCGAGTCTGCCCCAGAGGCCTCATCTGACCATAAGTCTGCTTCTGAGGCCTCGGTTGTCCACGAGTTCGCGCCCATACCTCCTGAGGTGTCAGCTCAAGCTGTGGATCCTCCTAAGGAGGTGGCGCACATTTATGAACTCCCTGCCACACCTGCCCAAACATCTGCGCCCATGCCCCCAGAGGTGTCAGCGCAAGCTGTAGATCCTCCTATGGGGGCGGCGTCCTCCTATGAACTCACTCTCTGTCCTGTCACGACCAAGGAGACCTATCACGAACCCTCTGCCTGTCATGTCATGGTCAAGAAGGCCAATCGTGAACTCTCCGCCTGTCATGTCACAGCCAAGAAGCCCTGCCATGAACTCTCTGACCGCCATGTCACAGCCAAGAAAGCCTACAATGAACTCTCTGCCTGTCATGCCACGGCCAAGGTGGTCGTCCGTGATCACACCGCCCTGCTATGGATGTCACTAATTACACTATGGATATCTCTGCTCCTGTCTGCTCTGCCTGCTCTGCCTGTCCTGCAATGGCTCTCTGTTCTGCCTGCTCTGCCTGCCTCGCCATGGCTTCCTGTTCTGCCTGCTCTGCCTGCCTCGCCATGGCTCCTTGCTATTCCTGCTCTGCCTGCCCCGCCATGGCTTCCTGCTCTGCCTGCCCCGCCATGGCTACCGGCTCTCCCTGCTCCTGTATTTCATGGTCTGCCATTGCTCCACGGCCTAGGCCTTCCAGTGTTTCACAGTCTGCTACTGCTCCACGGCCCAGGTCCTCCAAGGATCCACTGTCTGCTATTGCTCCACGGCCCAGGACCTCCAGTGTTCCACTGTCTGCCACAGCTCCACGGCCCTGGTCCTCCAAGGTTCTACTGTCTGCCACTGCTCCATGGTCCAGGTCCTCCAGTGCTTCACTGTCTGTCCCTGCTCCACGATCCAGGCCCACTTCCTCTACATGGACCTGGCCCTCCATCCCACCCCCTGTTTTGCCTCTGTTCCCCCATCCTCCTGGACTGTTGTTGTTTGAGCGTCAGGAGTCGCTCCTAGGGGGGGGGGATTCTGTAACGCCACGCCAGCAGAGGGAGCCCTCACCCTGACTGTCTGTTGCTGCTCCCTCTGCTGCTTCGCTGGTAGCTTCCTGTTTGGCAGCCATTTAAGGCAGGCCATGCCAAACAGACACTCGCGAAGTATTGTTTTGCTCATGCGGACTCTACCAAGCGTTTTTCCCTGTTTCCTTTGCCCTGTTTTTGTCTTTTCACGGTTTTGTTTCTTGATCATAGTTTTGTCTTTGTTTTGCCATAGTTCTGTCTGGTTTCATTTCCTTGTTTATTTGTTACTTTTCGGACTGCTCTCCCTGGTTTTGGACTCTGCCTGTTTCCTGGATTTACACTCTTGCCTTGCCCTGGATATTCCTGTTTGTTTGGTTATCGACCCTGCCTGTCTTGACTACGATCTGTTAATAAAGCTCGCGATTGGATCTTACACGCTTCTCACGAGTCCTCATTACACCCACGAACACACGGTCTGAAAATTGTATCCGCTTCCCTTTACTGACTCCACCTACTACCTTGCCTCCCTAAATCCGTAATTGCAGTGAAATAATGAGTCCTCATTCACAATTTTAATAACATTCAAAGCAAATACTCAAAATAAACAAATAATACACAAATAATAATCATCAACATAAACTAAATTATATTCAAATTATCAAATTAGTCCATTCAGTCCAAAAATGAAAAAAGAAATGGCTCCAACATATCATACGTTCTGATTCTTTCTGGACCCAAAAAATGACAAAAATGTATTCTCATCTCATGCAGGTAAAAATGCAAACTATGAGAAATATGTAAAGTTTCAACATCACAAATCACATAATAAATATAATAGTCTGGAAAATAGCCTTAATATTTTAATGAAGTCTTGTAAACATGGTCTTTTTGTGTTACTGGGTTAGTGGTTTGCATGTGAACCGTTAAAATGGGTTATTTCAATTAACTGATTTTTATTTAGGTTTTTTTTTTTTATAAGCATTTTGTTTTGCATGTAACCCTGAACATAACATAACATAACATAAATGAACGTAACATAAATGTGTCCCTGAATAAATAAGCTTTCCACTGATGTATGTTTTGTTAGGACAATATTTGGACGAGATACCGCAATTTGAAAATCTGTAATCTGAGGGTGCAGAAAAGAAAAAAAAAATACCTTTAAAGTTGTCCAAATGAAGTTCTTAGCAATGCATATGATTAATCAAAAATTAAGTTTTAATATATTAACGGTAGGAAATGTACTAAATATCTTCATGGAACATGATCTTTACTTAACATCCTAATGATTTTTGGCATTAAATAAATAAATAAATTGTTGCCTCTTGCTACAAATATGCCCGTGCTAATTAAGACTGGTTTTGTGGTCCAGGCTCACAAATATACAGACAAAAATGTAAAGAAGCAGTGAGACTTAATAAGGCCTCATAGTTAATGCATTAACATTAATTGAGCAATATATTTGCTGCAGAATTGATTCATCTTTGTTAATGTTAGTTAATAAAAATACAAATGATTAGTTCACTTTAGCTTAAATAACAATAACAAATACAACTTTAGATTTTAATGAAATATTAGTAAATCCTAAAATTAACATTAACAATAAGATTAATAAATGCTTTTGATGCATTTTTCATTGTACATTCATGTTAACAAATGTAGTTAACTAACTGAACCTTACTGTAAAGTGGTACCAAAAAAATAAGTAAAGATATAATGGATGAGCTTCTTACTGTATTATTAGTTATATCTGAAGCAATGTTCATATATGTTCAGAAATTCATAGTAACCCAGAAACTATGTAAACCACAAATGAAAATGGGTAAAAAAAAAAAATAATAAAAAAAATTCTCCATGTTGAAAGAGTTTCTGGACACCCATTAAAAGCTAAAGACCGATGCCACCCGAAATGCTGTACGACTGACAGAATATAAATATGCATATGCTAATATACAGCTACACCACACTGAAAGCAAAACACAGGAGATCTTTGACAGTGTAAAAGTGATTACACAGAATATGACACATCGTCTGCTGAAGTGGTCATTTTCAAAAAGAAATATTAAAAATATTCAATGTGCAGAAACAGTACTCAAAACTCATTCATTTTGTTAAATGTTTGTGCCCCATCTACAGGTGAAGAGAGTAAATGTGATCAATCTGTAAGCACAACTCGAGACCACAAGAGGGAGCTGATGGTGCAGATAAGTTTGCTAGTGCATCATTTTGTTTGTTTAAAATAAAACATCAACATAATCTTCTTTCTGCGTCTGAAGGTTCATTTACTCACCCTCATGTCGTCCCAAAGCTGAATGATTTTCTTCTGGTAGATTAGACTACTGTTCTTCTTGTTGCATCTGTTTAAAGGGAAATAATAATTATCATGACATTATTTAGATTTTTTTTTTTTTTTAAATTAAATAATATAGTTGCTATTATATTAATTTCTTAAACTGGGGTGTTTTGGGGTATGTATTTTGCATGCTACAGATTTACAGGTGGTCTAATATATGGTGGTATACAGGCGGTATAATAATGTTTTTGGCCATTAAAAACCGGAAAGCTTTTAAATCGTCTTCTCTCTTGGATTTGTATAATTTAAATGTAAAAGCCCTTTTGTTGTATCTTTTATTATTATTATTATTATTATTATTATTATTATTATTATTATTATTTTCTTAATTCAATTGATTTTTTTTTTTTTTCTGGTTCACTTATTTTAGTTTGGTGTCTTATTTTTGGTTATGCTCAACCAAGGCTGAATAATGTGATTATGTACCTTGTTTGGCTGTAAAGTTGATGCAATAGAGTGTTTGCATCTACGTCATGTTTTGGTCAGTTATCCGGATGTGCGGCCATCGTGGCGATACTCGGATGTAAACAGCAGCATGGGTTGCATACTGAAGACGTTGTTCTACTAATTTATGATGTCTAGACCACGGAAAAAATGTGCGGAAGCTGGTAAATCATATAGGCAAGGACTTAGTAAGCAGGAAAGGGCTTTATATTTGGACAAACTAAAGTTAATACTGGCTCAAGTTCCAGTGTTGCCAAGTCCGTGGTTTTCCCACGGAAATGGGCTGCTTTCATTCCGTTGCCGTGGGTTGTTTTTCATGTCCGTGGGTTAAAGCGACCCAATAACGTAACGTAAAACACGAAGTTCAAATGATTTTTCGCTTTGTCGCGTCCAGTGTAGACACGGTGTAAGCAGCAATAGCGTTTCCTTGGTTCACATCTCTGGAGGAATGTATTCCAGTCCAGAGATACATTCATTATTTAGGAGTTTCTACGATTGGTGGGAACAAACACCTCTAATAATAAGAAATAAGTCAGTATATTCTGTGTGGGCTTAATAACACAATCCAGTAGCTTACCAGTGCAGTTCTGATGAATGATGATTGTAATGGAGGTAAAGATGATTACAGTGACATAGAGTCGTCATTAGACACACACCAGTTATTATTAATGTGCAAAAAAAAAAAAAAGAAAAAAAACAGACTGTGTATGTGCGCTCTCCGATAGCTTTTTGCATGAGCACATTTCACTATGGTCACAATTGTTTTATTAATAAACAGATTTTTACATTTATATGTAGTCAGGTTAAGGCGAATGTTGTAGTGGTCTGTGGCATCTCCTTATGAAAATTAAAAAAAAAAAAAAAAAAAGTTTTTTATTTATCTTGTAAAAAGCCTGTAGAAAATATTGTTTTGTGGGAATCCTCCCCAATCTTAATCATGGTAAAAGTCTTTATTGAAAATATTCCTTTTGATATACTGGAACAAATCATAACAGGACATATGCTAAAATAGTTGGATGTAGCACCCTGCCTAATTTTTTTTCCACCAGCCGCCACTGTATTTGTGTATTGGAAATGTAACATTGTTAAACACAGAAACACTGTTAAACAGTTTTGTGTCAAATTACTAGTATGTGGAGATACTTACCGAATGATGTCATTATCGCTGACTAAATGCAGTTGTGCGTTTATGGCCTTTGGAACAGGTCAAGTGTTTTTTCTTCCTGAGTGATTTTTATTGATGGTGAGCCCAACCCCACTGGACTCTGGAAAAGAAAGAAGAAAGTCATACAGGACCCAGACATTATCTGGATTTAATAATTTTTTCCTGCTCAAGGTAAAACTCTTCTCACATAGAGATTGTTTTCATTACGGAACCGAGACATGTAAAAGAGGAAACTGATATCAGTGTCTGAACAATTATGAAACAATGAAATTAAACATATTGTCAACATGTCATATCACGAACTTATTCAGCATTTAAGGACTGTGATTTAGAGTTGGTTGAATCTGAAGAAATCTGTCATCTTACAAGGTAAATTTATTTTTCTGTAGAGTGAAACTAACTGTATTTTGATCAGGTTTCTTTTCTTTTCATTGAATTGTTGTAATGTACTTTGAAATGTTTATTTCCACAGATTTCATTTTATTGCAAGTGTTTTATTTTGTTTTAAAGGGGAAAGGGCTACAGTTAAGGGAACAATTATTAAAACAATCAATTCTAAATACCAACAGTATCATCCCTCAGCAATTACCGCCTCCACAGTCGAACAAAGTGATGATCTGATTTGTACATTGGTCCAAATAGACAGAAAGGAAGAACTTTATTTCAGGTCAAGTGATCTCATGATAATGCGTATGTATTTTACTTGAAATATGTGGTTCTACAAAACATACATTTACTTATGTTTTTCCAGACACTAAAACATACAATACTGACGTATTTACAGCATCGAAACGTACAAATACTTACGTATTTTTTTAGCATTTAAACTACACATAAAACGAATCCTTATGAATATTAAAATTTCGGCATTAAGGGGGGCTGAACATCTAAATCGCTTATTGATAAAATTATAAAAAGGCATTGATACGAATATCTTAATGATATAAAAGATACGTAAATGTTTTACGTTTTTTTAGCTAAAAATACGTAGCAATTTGTACGTTTTAAACGTTGAAATACGTCTAAAAAGTACGTTGTAGCATCGATAAAAACATACAAAAATGTACGTTTGGTGCCTCTAAACGTTACGTATAAACAATGAGACCAGGCTGTTCAGTAAGATTATGTAAATGTTTTTGAGAAAGGCAAAAGCAAAGAAGGGTAAGCGAGAGGTCTAATCAAAGAAATGAGGGATTAAAACTGTGTGAATTGATAGATGCCAGTGAAATATATCAAACTTTATTTACATTTAGTCTTATTTCAAAGGATTTCATAGTCACGGAATACTATCGACGAAAATCAACAGGCTAAAAAACACTTAAACAAGAACTTGCCTATGTTATAAAAATACCAGAGCTGCAGGTGTAGGTGCATTCAGTCTTTGACTTTTTGTCATTGTTAACAGCTTCCAGTCGTCTAAGGTGTTGTCGTCTCAGGGTAGCAGCATATTGAATTTTTGGAATAAAATTAAGTCTGTGAAGGACTGACTACAGCGTGTTTAATGGAGAGCCCTATTTGGTTGTAACAATACAGTACATTTAAGTAAAAAGCTAATGTAAACTGGTCTTGACTTTTTTTTTTTTTTTCAATAACCTTGCCACATCAACCAAAACAGATCATATATTGAGCATTTATATGCAAACGATTTATATGAAATCAAAGGTTTATACTGTAAACATGTTCTAACGTAAAACAAACGAATGTGGCACAGCTGGTTATCAAATTTGAGCATCGGGTTGTGCGCAAAGGGGTATATGGTTCATGTATTCACCCTTATGTCATTCCAGATCAGTATGTCTCTCTTTCTTTTAGTAGAGTGTTACCTGTTCAAAAGAAAGTCATTTTAGCAAACTTTTTTAGGAGGGTGGGTTCATGTTCATTATTTACGTTATTATTGCATCATTACATTTTTTTTTTTTTTTTGTATTAATATTTTATGATATGTCCTATGTAGAGGACACCATGACTCGGTTAATATGAGAATAAAAACAAGACTATTACCAAAACAATGTTGTTGTTTTTTTGTTTTTTTTTTGTGTATATTCAACATACCAGTCAATTAAAATGCCAGACTTTTCTTTTTTATTTATTTTCCCCTATAACTTGTCCTCTGTAAAATGGTGATATATGAAAGAGATTTTTATGTATATAGATTTTTATTTTACCTTACACAATACATTTGTAAAAATAGCCTTTTTTTTTCAATTACAAATCAGTGTATGTATTTATTGTCATAATAATGTGTTCTTTTGGGCAACATGTAAGGAAAAAATAAGTAGAATGATGAGACCAATAACTTTTCATGTAAAATCTCATAATTCATAGAAATATTGATATATAATGTATTTTCCTATTACTTGCTATGCTTAAATGCCTGATAAGCATGAAGGATGTCCTGGTGTCCTCTACAGTGGACATGAATGAAACTGGTGCACGTCTCACAACAGAAAGTCATATTCTGCTTTAAAAGCCCATTGTCCTGAGACGACCATTTAGGACAAATGATTTGTCAATTAAATTAAATATTATCATATTTCCATAAGACTGCTGAATTTAGTCATGTAGTCAATGTCTGTCATATTTAAAGAGCAAGGTCACAGTCAAACATCCAAACATTTGGTTTCTCAAATACTCTGAAGGTTACATGTATGGAAAATTGCTAAAATATAATGTCCTCTACAGGGGACAAATGTCTATGCCTGGATCCCCTTATATATCCCCACTGGGCTTGGGAAATGTATGTTCTATGTCCAAAAATCAAACCCTATCTTCAAGTTCTTTACAGTAGACTATTTGAATGACTATTGCTGTCTGGGTTATTTAGATTTATTCATTCTCTGTTTACTTCTGTTAAACTTTCATTTCCTCAAGATCCTCCCCTTCTGATAAGCTATAAAAATGAGCACTGAAACTGAAATACTCCATTCACCTCCTGATTGAAGATGGATCTGCAAATCTCAGCTTTTCTTCTGTTCATTCTTTTTACTGCAGGTACAAATACAAATCATGTTTTTACTGTTATTGAGTACAAATACAGACCATTAATGTCTCTCTCTCTCTCTCTCTCTCTGTTTTATTACTACAGGACACTCTCTCAGCTGCTATCAGTGCTGGAATCATACAGCTTCTTGTGAGGTTCAAAAGGTAATAGAATGTGCCAATGCATCTTCCAACTGCGCGAGTTTAACAACAGTATCGAGAGCTGGTAAGTCTGGTGTGATTTACTGAAATGCTGTTATATTTGACTGATGGAGATGCTGATATTATTTAACACTGTTGAAACGGTGATAATGTAACAGAACCGCTAATAATTTTTCTGTCAGAATTTATCATTTCAATCACAAAATATTCTATATAGATTTCTGCTCTTTAATTTTTTATTATAAAAAAATAAAATCAGAATTTTTTTCTTTTCTTTTCTCCCTTTTTTTTCTGTGAGATGATACACTATCGTAAATACTGTTTGCCTTTAACTTTCACTGCTGCTTTCTACTTTTAAGTATTAAAAATATGTACATATTTCCATCAAAATAATGAGCAGTTAAACTGCTCTTTTCTGTATTATTCACGTATTTTAGGTGAAACCATAGAGAATGCTAAAGATTGTGCTCGTTACTTTACAAATGGATCCATAAACTACGGCACTAAACAGATGTTTTATTCCTGCTGTGACACTGATCTTTGTAATGACCAAGATGCTCCAGGTATTGTACTTTATACTGACCATAGAAAATGACAAGGTCATTAAAGTCAACACTTATTTTACTTCCATAAGATATTTTCCTTAGTAAAGAAATAAATGCAGAGTGCAGTGTGATTTTCTAACAATTGATGGAGCAGCTAAAGGAGTTTTGTTTCATTAGATGTCATATTTTGAACTAAAAATAAAAGAACACTTGTTTTTCTCCTGTAGATCCCAGCACTCCCAATGGAATGAAATGTTATTATTGTGATAAACACAACTGCTCAAACACAGTGGACTGTTCAGGGAGTGAAGACCGCTGCATTACGACAGCAAGTAAGAATCAAGGTTCAAGTGGTTATGTTGTTTCTCCATTATTCATTTTAAACATCTGATACAGATCACATATACCAATTGCCATCTTAGACTAACATCTGTTTTCTTTCTTTTCAGCAGTGCATTTCAATGAATCACTGATTCTTAAAGGCTGTGTCTCTAAATCTATTTGTGATCTTTTAACATCACTTAGTGTCATTTCATGTTGTAAGGGGAACTTGTGTAATGATGTCACCCCGAACATCACTCAAAACATCGTTCAAAATGTCACTCAAAACTTCGCTCAAAACATCACCCAGATCTTCAGTGTCACCCAAAACATCATTCATAACATCACTCATAACATCACTCAAAACGTCACTCAAAACTTCACTCAAAACATCATTCAAAACTTCACCCAGAACATCACTCAAAACGTCACTCAAAACTTCACTCAAAACTTCACTCAAAACTTCACTCAAAACATCACCCAGAACATCACTCAAAACGTCCCCCAGAAGGTCACCCAGAAGGTCCCCCAAAGTAGTAACAGTGCTAAGCGTATCACCCAGAGCTTCCTGTTGTTATTGATAGTTTACTTAAGTAAACAATCAATAATAGAATAAGAAGACAGAAGCAAATTTTGAGCAGTAAGATGAATAGAGAAAATATATTACTATTGTCTGTTGTTGGCTGGTATACACATCCTTTCATGTGATTTGTGTGCATTAAAAAAAAATGGAAAGGGATAAAACAGTTTTAAATGTATTGTTTGCTTTTGCTAGATTTGTGTGTGTGGTTTGTGTCTAGAGTTATGGGACAGTTGGCCAAAGATTGAGCCAACACTGTCTATCCAGACATGTGTATGTCTCTCTCTCTCTCTCTCTCTCTCTCTCTCTCTCTCTATGAAGAGTTCAGATGCAAAACCAGCTATATCCATCTGATGTCTTTCTTTAAAAAATGCATTTTTATGAGGCTCAGATGTTTAGGTTTCTAGGTAAGTACTGGTACTTCTGATTGGGCTGAGGCTGGTATTTTAGCGAGTTTGAAGAAAAAGTATTTGATGGATGTATAATATGTGTCAAGAGCATCCACTCAGTATCATTATCTCATTTTTGACCAAGATGGCTTTTAGCTGGTTTTGCATCTGAACTCTTCATATATGTATATATATATATATATATATATATATATATATATATATATATATATATATATATATATATATATATATATATATATATATATATATATATATATATATATATATACACACACACACACACAAATGAGTGATTTCTGGAAATCAATTTCATACACATTGCTCAAAACAATTTTCTATGTTAAATGTTTTGGTATTCTGCCTATCCATAGATAATGCAAATATGCTTTTATTCTTTCAACTAGTAAGGTTAACCAATCAAAGGTTTGAATTGCTTAGAGACAATATAAGACTATAAACTACAACTACTAATATTTACATTTAAGACATTAAACATTCAGTGAGACAACCGTCTTGAGATGACTTACAAAATAAAGATTTTTCTTACTCACACAACAGACAGACTTCTCATATATAGGCTAAACATAGTCTGTATGTACGTAAACATCTAAAGTATTGTACACGTGTGATAACAGGAACTCATCTCATCTCATGCAGGTAAAAATGCAAACTATGAGAATTATGTAAAGTTTCAACATCACAAATTACATAATAAATATAATAGTCTGAGTGAAATATTTGGATGCCTGTGTTTTGACATCACCAAGGGAAAATAACCTGATTTTCTAGTGAAATCCTGTAAACATGGTCTTTTTTTTGTGAACCATTAAAATGAGTAATTCAATTGACTGATTTTTTTTATTTATTTTATTTTTTTTTTGTAAACATAAACATACAAACACAAATGTAAAGAAACTAAGGTCTCATATTTAATGCATTAACATTAATTGGGCAATAAATTTGCTGCAGAATTGATTAATCTTTGTTAATGTTAGTTAATAAAAATACAAACGATTAGTTCATGTTAGCTCAAGTTAGTTAAATAATAACACATACAACTTTAGATTTTAATGAAATATTAGTAAATCCTAAAATTAACATTAACAATAAGATTAATAAATGCTTTTGATGCATTTTTCATTGTACATTCATGTTAACAAATGTAGTTAACTAACTGAACCTTACTGTAAAGGGGTACCAAAGAAATAAGAAAATATATAATAGATGAGCTTCTTACTGTATTATTAGTTATTTTTGAAGCAAAGTTCAAACAGACATATTCCGAAATTCATAGCAACCCAGAAACTATGTAAACCACAAATGGAAATAAAAAAAAAGAAGAAGAAGAAGAAGAAGAAGAAAAAAATATCAGGCCACCTATGAAAAGCTAAAGACCAATGCCACTTGAAATGTGCTAATATATAGCTATATACTGAAAAGCACTGTACTGAAAGCAAAACACAGATCTTCTCAAAAGTGTAGAAGTGATTACACAGAAAATTACACATTGTCCACTTAAGTGGTCATTTTCAATAAGAAATATTCAATAGTCAAAAATCAGAAGAAAAAAAAAATCATTCATTTTGTTAAATGTTTGTGCCCCATCTACAGGTGAAGAGGGTAAATGTGATCAATCTGTAAGCACAACTCGAGACCACAAGAGGGAGCTGATGGTGCAGATAAGTTTGCTAGTGCATCATTTTGTTTGTTTAAAATAAAACATCAACATAATCTTCTTTCTGCGTGTGAAGGTTCATTTACTCACCCTCATGTCTTCCCAAAGCTGAATGATTTTCTTCTGGTAGATTAGACTACTGTTCTTCTTGTTGCATCTGTTTAAGGGGAAATAATATTGATAACATTATTTAGATTTTTTATGGTTAAAATGATATTATACAGTTGCTATTATATTAATTTGTTAAACTGGGGTGTTTGGGGTATGTATTTTGCAAGCTACAGATTTACAGGTGGTCTGTGACTGTATAATAATGCTTTTGGTCATTAAGGAATACCTCCATTTCTGTGTCCAGCAAAAAGTGTTTTTAAATCATATTCTTCACATTGCAGAGGAGTCTCAGTTATGATTGTGATCAATTATATCATACAGAGAGTATCTGGATTAAACTCTTTTTTCCTGCTCAAAATAAAACTCTTCTTGCATAGAGACTGTTTTCCATACGGAACTGAGAAATGAGACAAATAAAGAAGAAACTGATATCAGTGATTGAACAACTGGAAATTGAACATATCATCACAAACTTATTCAGCATTTAAGGACTGTGATTTAGAGCTGGTTAAATCTGATATCTTACATGGTAAATGTATTTTTCTGTTGTGTGAAACTGACAGTGTTTTGATTAAGGTTTTTTTTCTCTTCACTGAATTGCTTTACTTTTAAGTGTTTATTTCTTTAGATTTTGTTTTACCTACAGTTAAGAGAACAATTATTAAAACAACCCATTCTAAATACTTGATTCTGTTCTCCTGTCATTCCTCAGCAATTACCTCTATAGTCAAACATATTGATCTTCTGATCTGTACATTGGTCCAAATAGACAGAAAGGAAGATCTATATTTCTAGTTATACAACCAGTTACAATAAAATTATGTGAATGTTTTTGAGAAAGGCAAAAGCAAAAAAAGGTAAATGAGAGGTTTGATCAATGAAATATGAGATTAAACATTTCTTTGAATTCCTAATTTTACTTCCAATAAGGGGGAAAAAAAAAACATATCATTCACATGTATTTATGTATTTATTTATTACAAAATGTATTCACATTTACTCTTTTAATGCAAAGCATTTCATTGTCACTGAATGTTGCAGATGAAAATCAACAGGCTTTATACATACCATAGCAACAACAACCTTTGTTTAAGCTCTTATTCTTTAAAGATAAAATCCTTTTTTTTTTTTTTTTTTTGGAGAACTGATAAATGCAGGAATTAACCAGAACATTTAGATAATGGAAGTTGAAAGTATTTAACCCTCGTGCGACCTTTTGGACATTTTTATCCATTTCAGTTTTTTTTTTTTTTTTGGATCAGCTTGTGTCAGCTGCATAAATATTTATGCATGTATTTTTATTGGAATTTTACCATTTCACCCCCATTTCCTTTTTTAAAAAGAAAAAAATAAAATTGCACTATAAAATTAGTTCTTCTCAGGATGTAACGTGGGGAATAAGACGAGC
This sequence comes from Cirrhinus mrigala, assembly GCA_036247105.1. NCBI lineage: Eukaryota > Metazoa > Chordata > Actinopteri > Cypriniformes > Cyprinidae > Cirrhinus > Cirrhinus mrigala. The sequence continues at coordinate 31,898,874 of CM070027.1, forward strand.
GGATCCATTTGCAAAGCTTTATTTGAAGGGTGAGACAAAGACATGGTCGAACAGGCAGGGTAGACAACAGCAAACAGGTATAGCAAAGGCAAGACATGGGAATAGTCCGTGCAGCAGGTGTGGGTTGATGATCGGCAAACGTAATCCAGGGGAAAAAGCGAAGGGGTAATCCGTGAAACAAGCAAGTAGTCCAAAAGGCAGGCGGCGTGACAGACGAAACGAGAAGACCGGGCTAGAGAGATAAACAGTGGGAACTCGGGACGCACGCGAAACAACAATAGAAAACACCTTGCAATACTTGGTGAGTAACGGGGAAGTCCGGGGCTTATATAGCGCGCCTGATTGGCCACAGGTGTTGGCACAATCAGCGCAATGGGTGATGGGAGACGTAGTCAGGGGTGTAGTTCAACAGACATTTCAGCATATTCTCTTCTCTTATCAATTGTCAGTACACAAAATCCCAAAGTATCCTTTTCATTACGTGTTTCATCCGTAAACTATAAACCTCACAAGTTTTATAATGACTGCTTTTCTGAAATAAGACTGGAGCTCCTTTTGCCACAATAAATGGTCACGCTGGCAAAAAAGGTTTTCCAAATTTTAAATCCATTTTGCTCAATTGAGACCAGATTTGCTCATGTGCAAGTTTCAGATTCCTCTTGGTTTGTAACAGTAACTGTCATAGTCTTGTGTAGGACCTCACAAAGGTAAACCCACCCCTTTCTGAACATACATAAAAGGAATGAAAACATAGTTTTTTTTTTCCATTTTGTTCCTGCTCCTGACACACGATGGATCTGCGCATCTCTGTTGTGCTTCTTCTCATTTTTCTCACTGGAGGTTAAAAAAAAACAGCAAGTCTGTCTGTGTGTAATAATTTTTTGCAAAGGACAAAATATGTTTGCAGTTACATATTAACAAGGTCATGGTCAGGTATATTAAATAAAAACAAGAGTAACGCAAAAAAAATCTAGCTTGTATTGTCGCATTACTTTCGTCCCAACCAGCGGGGTTGAAAGTAACAATGTGCAACTCGTTCAAAATAAAATTATACTGAAGTCTTTCTACATTTGTACAACATATCACCTGGTATTGATAGACCACACTTCTGAGTTATAAGCCACAGCAGAAATATATCTCTGTCCACAACATTATCTTTTTAAAATATGTTTTTCTGAAAAATGCTACTTTTGTCCCTGCTCTCCCCTACTCAAGTGATACTCACACAACCACAGGCACACATCACATGTGCTGTACACACATAAAACATAACATGTGTCCTGAGAAATCATGTGTTTGTGACAAATTTGTGTTGGTAATGTTTCAGACAGCAGTATTATCTCTACTGCCTCACTTGAGCCAAAATGAATTGAAATTACTCAAAATAATGATCTGAAAGTATGCAAAGCAAGATTAGTGACTCCTCAGTTTAATAAGATTAAAGCTGCATTTTTTTGCCTGAGATCATAACACCTATAGTGATCACTGAAGATCTGAGGAATGATCCGAAAAAATGAGGAGAAAGAGCAACACTTCACAATAAAGTCCCATTAGTTAACATTAGATAATGATTTAAATCTTTGTTAATGTCAGTTATTAAAAATACGACTGATCATAGTTTGTGTAAGCTCAGGTCCATTAAATAATATTTACAGATACAACTTTTGATTTTAATCATGTAAATGTGAAAATTAACATTACATAAGATTAATAAATGTAATAAATAATGTAAAAAAACGTCTCAGGTTACGTATGTAACCTTGGTTCCCTGAGAAGGGAACGAGACACTGCATCCTCTAGGGGGCTGCTATGGGGAACGCCGTCTGCGTGACCCGTGTCTGAAGCCTACATACAAAAACATCAACAAAGTTGGCCGGCGACAGCCTATGACGTCACTTCCGGCGCGTCACCTGTGCCTGTCATCACAGAGACGAGCACTAAGTACCAACTTCCTAGGCTTTAAGGGAGTTGCCCCTGAGATGTAGTGATGGCTGTCAGTGACATATCCCCTACGGCTAGAGCCTGGGCTGCATACCCAAACTTACCTGCAAGGGTCAGAACACTGGACCCAGGGTAGAGCCTCAAGCTTGGAAACCGAGGTATCCTTTAAGGGGATATAGCCAAAAGCCTAGGATTACCTAGGTTGGCCTGCCACCCAGGAGCTACCGCAGCTCTGTAAGGTTCCCTCAGGAGCCGTATTACAGAACGCAAGTGGTAACTCCCTGCTCAAAAGCGGTTGAGCGTGAATAAAGAGCGCTGGGACTAGCGCGCGTCATACCGTTCCTTTAGCCTGGCAAATGCTCTGGAGTGGGACCCAGGTTGGGGTTCTAACCATCTCAAGAAAGGGTACGGGCAATAGCGCGTCAATCCCTTAGGATTTTAGAATGGACGCAGAACTCTAGTGCGTTCCATACCACAGCGTGGATTTTAGAAAAGTGCCCAAAGGTTTGTGTGGGCCTAACCATAAGAATGGAGCATTGCCGGCATAACAAGGCTCTAAGGGGAAGGCAGTAAGGGCAGATCTCAGTTGCCCAATAGGGCAATGCTCAAAGCAAACCCTCGAAGAGAGGGGAGCATACTATCCCAACAGACAGTAGCCGCCGCTATCTGTCTAACAATACTGCCATAGAGCCAATACATTCAACCAAAATAGAAGGTAGTGTACCGGGACAGGCTTCTACTCCCGAGAGATGGGAGGAACACCTGATCCCCCCAGGGGGGACGAGCTCTCAGCAAGCCCTTTCCATAGAAAGGGGAGCATTGTCACGCCCTGTAAAGGAGGCCTAGGAAGAGATCACAGAGATCAGATATGATGGGGAGCCACCTCTATAAGACTGCACAGAGAGCAGTAGCGTCCCCAGCCCTCGGGCTGTGCTGTTGGTATTTTCTTAAGGAGGCATAAGCCATTCTCACCTCACACAGACCTGTGCTTACCATCTCGATGGAAAGCATGGGCCCTGCTCTATCAAGGCCCGCAGAACCTCAAGAACAAGGGCCAAGAATGTAGCCAAAAGATCCTCGGAGCACCCAGAGAGTTTCCGCAGAAACGACTCTGGCACGTAGGATGGTGAATCATAGCGTGGTCAAGCCCACTCCTCAGAGGGGTGACTCGCTAGATCACCAAAATGGCATGGGAATAGGCCTGTGTGAAAAGGGTGGAAACCCGGAAATAGGAGGCCCCTCAGAGCGGGACGCAGATAGAGAGTCTCAGCCAGGTGGCCACAGGTCCATGTGTCTATCCAGGATGTCCAGGAGCTTCCTGCGAGAAAAGACTTCCGAAGAGCTTACCTGGAGGTAGGACCATAGCCCTGAGTGTAGTGCTATAGTGGGGACCTGAAAGTTTCCCATTCAACATGCTGAAGGCAGATCCAGGGAAGCAGACCATAACCATGGTCGATGACCAGAGGGGGGTGCTCGAAGAGGACCTACCAAAGGAAACATACAAGACAGATCCCAGAAACACAGAACGGTTATACACTTAACAATGGGTCGTACTCACCCATCGTGGTTCCCGTGCATGACTCCAGATAGTCCAGAAGACCTTCTTGAGAAACCGCCCCGACCATCTACTTATAACCCTAACAGGGGAGATAGTACCAACTAGGCAGGGACGAAGGGAGACCACTGCTTAAAAAGCCCTATGAAGGGAGTAGACCAACAAATTGACCTGACCATAAAGAATGGGCTGTCTACCTAAACCCCATGGCAGGGGGACAGCACTTATTTGGCTAACTCAGAGAGACCACTATTAAAAAAAAAAAACCCAGAAAGGGAAGCGATCACCAAGCTAACACCTGGCTATCCTTAATAGACAGCTCTAGAAAAGGGTTATCTAGAGACATAAGAAAGGATCGTACTCACCCATCCGTGGTTCCCGCGCATAATTCTGGACCACCATCTCAACGGAAGCACCGAAAAGCTCGGAAGGCGAGACTCGTCGAGAAGAAAGCCCCTCTCTTTCTTCCCGAGGTCAGCCAAGTTCACCCACAGATGTCTCTCCGTAACCACCATGGCTCCCATGGACCTGCCCATGGCAGAGGCAGCCTTCTTGGTGGCACGGAGAGCGAGATCCGTGGTGCGGGCAGCTCAGCAACCTCGTCAGGGGAAAGACCCTGACCTTTATACAGATCTTTGAGCAGATCAGCCTGGTAGGCTTGAAGCACAGCCATAGTGTGCAACGCACCCACAGCCTGACCTGCTGCTGCGTACGCCCTGCCATTCAAACGAAATGTTACCTGAAGGGGAATGGATGGCAGGGAGGGAGTTTTGAGAGAGGATGTTTTACCCATAGAGAGATAGCTAGCTAGCGTCTCCTCTACAGGAGGCATCCTCTCATAGTCGTACTCACGCATCCCCTCAATGTTAACATAATTAGAATACGGAAAGAGATGGAGGCGTGAAGAATGCGGCCTTTTACATACCTTCTCGATCTCCGAATAGAGATCGGGAAGGAATGGAAGACTCACCTGAGCTGGGAGGCTATGATCAGAAAGATAGCGCTCATCGAGGCGACCCTGCGGCGCCACCTTTCTGGTTTGCTTCCACGGCAAGTCAAGCCTCTCCGTGGAGCGATCTGTAACCTCCAAAAGCTCATCGTACGCAGGGCAGGAGATTAAAGAAGGCTCAGCCTCAGCTTCTTCACCCTCTGACATCTCCTGCTCTTCTTGGGAAGGACCCAACAGAGCACTAGCTGCTGGATCAGATAATGTAAGAGAAATAACATCATCGTCAGCCAACAGCTCATCCTTGCCCTCAACTGATGAGCATGAAAGGAAAAGCCCCTCTTTAGCTCATCAGCGAGGTCCGCTTGCGATCCCCACAAGCTCATTTTCCTCCGTGCCTCGGCAGCGGAAGGTCCTGAGCCGTGGGGAACAGGCGGCTGTCCCTCTCCCCTCGAGAAGAGAGACAGACGAGACCGGAGCTTTTTGATGGAAAAAAGCTCACAGTGCACGCAGACTGCCCCCTCGAGGACATTGCGTGCATGCTCCTCGCCCAAACAATAGACGCAAAGATTGTGCGTGTCATCGGGTGTCAAATAATGAGGACACGGATCCACGCACTTCTTAAACGTCTTACTAGTGCTTGCCATTTTGATAAAAAGAAATCTCTTACCAGTAATGCACACTCCAGACAAAGAGTCAGTGAAGACGAAGAAGCGACCATCCTGTTTTACCAGCGTCCTTTTATACTATGGTCGCACCGGTAGTGACGAGCCGGCAGCGGCGAGTCGCGCCGGAAGTGACGTCATAGGCTGTCGCCGGCCAACTTTATTGATGTTTTTGTATGTAGGCTTCAGACACGGGTCACGCAGACGGCGTTCCCCATAGTGGCCCCTAGAGGACGCAGTTCAAGTTCCTCAAAAGGGAACTGAATGATACTGTAAAGTGAAAAAAAAAAATAAGAGACAACAAATAAAGCATATAACAAATATGCTTACTGTAGTATTAAAGTTATTTCTGAAGCAATGTTCATATAAAAATATTCAAAAATATAATCATAAATATACATTTTGCATGTTTATTATAAAGTAAATGCTGTTCCATGTGTCTTTAACTTAGAAACAACAAGCTGAAATAGAACATAAAATGCACCAGGACTACAAGAAGAAATCTTCTCACAGTACTCCTAACAAACTCTCATTTATTTGACTGAAAAATAGTTAAACTGTATGGTCACATTATAAGTAAGCAATATCTGAGGGTTAAATACAAGAAAACCATATTAACCCTTACGAAAGTTAACCATTGTTTTATTATAGTAAAAGTGTTGTAACCATGTTTTTTTGGCGCATTGATTACCATTTGTATAACCATAGTTTCTACAAATACCATGGTTAAACTATGGTTAGTGTAGCAAGACCATGGTTAATTTGTGGTTACCATGGTTATCTATAGTAACCATGTTTTTTTGGTTTTATTAAAACCACATTGTTTTTTCGTAAGGGTTGTATCTGAACCACTCTCCAAAATAAAATTAAACTGTAAATGTAATCGATGTAAAAAGTAATACATAATATGCTGTAATGTTTACCAAAAATTGCTGCAAATACCTGTATAGTGAAGCTGTCGTCTCTATCCTACTTAAACACGTTCAAATGTACTGTCAACGCTGGTTTGTTTTGAGAGCTCCGTGAATCACGTGACTGCGTGGCGGGGGCGCCGCCGGCGAGATCAAAGCTTGTCGCAGCTATGTTTTCAATGGCTCTGGCGTTAACAGAAGCGCTACATTTTACGATTTACGCCCCATTACGTGCGCCAAAACGGCATTTATCGTTTGAATTTAGTATTAAAACTTACAACATTTGAAAGCTGAAACTTCCAGGATTTCACGTGCAGGACAGTTTCATCTGTAATAAGGCTGCTAAGAGTTGCTAGCAGTTTAATGTTTAAACTACAGCAGTAGTACTATAAACGAAACTAAACTAAATTACTATCAATTTAGCAAAGAAATATTCTAAAACATTGTTCTGTAATACGTTCAGAGGGAGCTGGGGCAGATGACAACACAACCCTTACGAAAATTAAAACCAAAATCCAGGGTTACTACAGTTCAACCATAGTAACCACAAATGAACCATGGTTTTGCTAAACTAACCATAGTCTAACAATGAGATGTGTAGTAAAACTATGGTTGTAAATTAAAACAGATTGTAATCAATCCACCAAAAAACAAACAAACTAACAAACAAACAAAAAAAAAAACATGGTTACTGTACGTTTACTGCAATAAACCATCATTAAATTTGGTAAGAGAAAAATATGACTTTTGATAATGCAATAACATGTTCAGTATTAGGATTTTTCTGTACAGATATTGTCATCATGTAATCATTATTGTACTAATTTTGACATTTAGGCAATTTAGAAAATATAGTTTTGTTAAATCTATAGTATTTAAGCCAAGTCCACTTTCAAAACAGCAATTCACATATAATGTACTCACCCCCTTGTCATCCAAGATGTTCATGTCTTTCTGTCTTCAATCATAAAGAAATTATGGTTATTGAGGAAAACATTTCAGGATTTTTCTCCATATAATGGACTTCATTGGTGCCCCGATTTTGAACTTCCAAAATGCAGTTTAAATGCAGCTTCAAAGGCTCTAAACAATCCCAGCCGAGGAAGATTTGTCATTTTTTTCGAGAAATAAAAATTTGCATACTTTTTAAGCACAAAAGCTGGTGTAGCACAGGCTCTGGGATGCGCGTTCACGACGTACTATTGAATCATGTCGAAAGGTCACGCGGATTCGCCAGTGTTTCAAAGCGAATGCGCAAAGACTAAGAAAGTGCAAGTAAGTCAAACACTGTTTACAAACAAAAAGCTACAACGTGTCGGACGATTCTGAAGTTATAGGAGAAAATAAGATGGAGTTTTTCCCCATTCTCTACCTTTTTTTTAACCGGAGTACACAGACGATGAACTTACACGTGATTCGTAGTAGTGATGGGAAGTTGGAATACTTTTACTGACTCGGACCTTTGAGTCTCGTTCAGCAAAATGAACAAATCTTTCTTCATGTCATTTCATTAATTTTAGCAAAATCAGCATCACATGACAGCCCCATAAGATGAATGAACAACTCAAAAAACTCAAAGACTCAAAACAGGTGAACTAATTCCAGTACAGAACCTAACAGGATGTTGCGCATGCGGGACTGAACGAATCACTCCCCGAGACGACTCGTTCTTCACGAGTCACATTAAAGATTCATTCAAAAGGAACAAATCATTCAAGATATTAAGCCTGTGCTACGTGAGCTTTTGTGCTTAAAAAGTATACACATTTGTATTTTTGGAAAAAAATTAGCGAGATCATTTTAAGATAAAACAACAACACCTGGTCATAATGTGATACTTCAAATTTAAATTATTACTGCAAATAGAACATAATGAGGTGGTTGTTTTGCAACAAGGTGGAGACAGTTCTGCTCATAACAGTAGATAGCTGATGGGAAAAGTGACAGGTACAAGAAAATCAGTGAAAAAAGCAAACATGAAGAAAATGGAAAATGAAGAGACTGAAAAGGAAATGGATGTGAAGGTGCAGTTCAAGAGAGAGCCCTTTTCTTATTTTGGTTTTAAACATTTAATTAAATGTGATGGCTATACAAAAAAAAGGGTTGTTCATGGTTTCAGAATTTGTTAATTTGTGTTAATATGATGTGAGGTCCGGTTACCAGCGTGACACTAAAACAACTAGTAATAATGAGTACTTCTTAAGTACATGTCTGAGCCCATACTTCTTTACCTTAACTTAAGTAAAAAAGTGTAGTCAGTACTTCTACTTTTACCAGAGTATTTTTAAACGCGAGTATGCTTCTACTTGAGTTTGAGTTGACTGAACTTAAAATTTTAAGGCAGCCAGGTTACAAATTATTGTAAGTTGACTCAACAAATTGTTTTTTACAGTGTGTGTGTGTACTTTTGCCATCTCTGGTTATGGGGTCACTTCAACCCACAGACAACAAAAACAAGAGACTTGTTGAGACAATAGTGTTAAAGTAGCCCAGTTCCACAGGAAAACCACAGATTTGGCAACACATCTTTCTCACCTGCCATAGTTGCAACTCTTGTGTCATGAGAACAGGGTGTTCAATGCACCACCGTTTCAGTTTAAAAAACATTTTGCATTGTTTTGTCGGGGCTGAACGCAGGGCAGGAATACATGAGGAAAAAGGCAAACACATGACAAGACAGGAACATGAATAAATATTAACATAAGACATGAAAATATAAACATGAAACAAACCCCAAAACCAGGCATGACAAAATGTAACCTCACATGTATTTTTCTTTGTACATTCATGTTAACAAATGTAGTTAACTAACTGAACCTTACTGTAAAGCGGCACCAAAGAAATAAGTAAAGATATAATAGATAAGCTTCTTACTGTATTATTAGTTATATTTGAAGCAATGTTCATACATGTTCAGAAATTCATAGTAACCCATAAACTATGTAAACCACAAATGGAAATGGGTTAAAAAAAAAAATCATCCATGTTGAAAGAGTTTCTGGCCACCCATTACAATCTAAAGACCGATGCCACCCGAAATGCTGTACGACTGACAGAATATAAATATGCATACACTAATATACAGCTACACCACACTGTACTGAAAGCAAAACACAGGAGATCTTTGAAAGTGTAAAAGTGATTACACAGAATATGACACATCGTCCAATTAAGTGGTCATTTTCAATAAGAAATATTAAAAATATTCAATATGCAGAAATAGTCAAAAATCATTCATTTTAGTAAATGTTTGTGCCCCATCTACAGGTGAAGAGGGTAAATGTGATCAATCTGTAAGCACAACTCGAGACCACAAGAGGGAGCTGATGGTGCAGATAAGTTTGCTAGGGCATCATTTTGTTTGTTTAAAATAAAACATCAACATAATCTTCTTTCTGCGTGTGAAGGTTCATTTACTCACCCTCATGTCGTCCCAAAGCTGAATGATTTTCTTCTGGTAGATTAGACTACTGTTCTTCTTGTTGCATCTGTTTAAGGGGAAATAATATTGATAACATTATTTAGATTTTTTATGGTTAAAATGATATTATACAGTTGCTATTATATTAATTTGTTAAACTGGGGTGTTTGGGGTATGTATTTTGCAAGCTACAGATTTACAGGTGGTCTGTGACTGTATAATAATGCTTTTGGTCATTAAGGAATACCTCCATTTCTGTGTCCAGCAAAAAGTGTTTTTAAATCATATTCTTCACATTGCAGAGGAGTCTCAGTTATGATTGTGATCAATTATATCATACAGAGAGTATCTGGATTAAACTCTTTTTTCCTGCTCAAAATAAAACTCTTCTTGCATAGAGACTGTTTTCCATACGGAACTGAGAAATGAGACAAATAAAGAAGAAACTGATATCAGTGATTGAACAACTGGAAATTGAACATATCATCACAAACTTATTCAGCATTTAAGGACTGTGATTTAGAGCTGGTTAAATCTGATATCTTACATGGTAAATGTATTTTTCTGTTGTGTGAAACTGACAGTGTTTTGATTAAGGTTTTTTTTCTCTTCACTGAATTGCTTTACTTTTAAGTGTTTATTTCTTTAGATTTTGTTTTACCTACAGTTAAGAGAACAATTATTAAAACAACCCATTCTAAATACTTGATTCTGTTCTCCTGTCATTCCTCAGCAATTACCTCTATAGTCAAACATATTGATCTTCTGATCTGTACATTGGTCCAAATAGACAGAAAGGAAGATCTATATTTCTAGTTATACAACCAGTTACAATAAAATTATGTGAATGTTTTTGAGAAAGGCAAAAGCAAAAAAAGGTAAATGAGAGGTTTGATCAATGAAATATGAGATTAAACATTTCTTTGAATTCCTAATTTTACTTCCAATAAGGGGGAAAAAAAAAAACATATCATTCACATGTATTTATGTATTTATTTATTACAAAATGTATTCACATTTACTCTTTTAATGCAAAGCATTTCATTGTCACTGAATGTTGCAGATGAAAATCAACAGGCTTTATACATACCATAGCAACAACAACCTTTGTTTAAGCTCTTATTCTTTAAAGATAAAATCCTTTTTTTTTTTTTTTTTTTGGAGAACTGATAAATGCAGGAATTAACCGGAACATTTAGATAATGGAAGTTGAAAGTATTTAACCCTCGTGCGACCTTTTGGACATTTTTATCCATTTCAGTTTTTTTTTTTTTTTTTGGATCAGCTTGTGTCAGCTGCATAAATATTTATGCATGTATTTTTATTGGAATTTTACCATTTCACCCCCATTTCCTTTTTTAAAAAGAAAAAAAAAAAAATTGCACTATAAAATTAGTTCTTCTCAGGATGTAACGTGGGGAATAAGACGAGCGGATCCATTTGCAAAGCTTTATTTGAAGGGTGAGACAAAGACATGGTCGAACAGGCAGGGTAGACAACAGCAAACAGGTATAGCAAAGGCAAGACATGGGAATAGTCCGTGCAGCAGGTGTGGGTTGATGATCGGCAAACGTAATCCAGGGGAAAAAGCGAAGGGGTAATCCGTGAAACAAGCAAGTAGTCCAAAAGGCAGGCGGCGTGACAGACGAAACGAGAAGACCGGGCTAGAGAGATAAACAGTGGGAACTCGGGACGCACGCGAAACAACAATAGAAAACACCTTGCAATACTTGGTGAGTAACGGGGAAGTCCGGGGCTTATATAGCGCGCCTGATTGGCCACAGGTGTTGGCACAATCAGCGCAATGGGTGATGGGAGACGTAGTCAGGGGTGTAGTTCAACAGACATTTCAGCATATTCTCTTCTCTTATCAATTGTCAGTACACAAAATCCCAAAGTATCCTTTTCATTACGTGTTTCATCCGTAAACTATAAACCTCACAAGTTTTATAATGACTGCTTTTCTGAAATAAGACTGGAGCTCCTTTTGCCACAATAAATGGTCACGCTGGCAAAAAAGGTTTTCCAAATTTTAAATCCATTTTGCTCAATTGAGACCAGATTTGCTCATGTGCAAGTTTCAGATTCCTCTTGGTTTGTAACAGTAACTGTCATAGTCTTGTGTAGGACCTCACAAAGGTAAACCCACCCCTTTCTGAACATACATAAAAGGAATGAAAACATAGTTTTTTTTTTCCATTTTGTTCCTGCTCCTGACACACGATGGATCTGCGCATCTCTGTTGTGCTTCTTCTCATTTTTCTCACTGGAGGTTAAAAAAAAACAGCAAGTCTGTCTGTGTGTAATAATTTTTTGCAAAGGACAAAATATGTTTGCAGTTACATATTAACAAGGTCATGGTCAGGTATATTAAATAAAAACAAGAGTAACGCAAAAAAAATCTAGCTTGTATTGTCGCATTACTTTCGTCCCAACCAGCGGGGTTGAAAGTAACAATGTGCAACTCGTTCAAAATAAAATTATACTGAAGTCTTTCTACATTTGTACAACATATCACCTGGTATTGATAGACCACACTTCTGAGTTATAAGCCACAGCAGAAATATATCTCTGTCCACAACATTATCTTTTTAAAATATGTTTTTCTGAAAAATGCTACTTTTGTCCCTGCTCTCCCCTACTCAAGTGATACTCACACAACCACAGGCACACATCACATGTGCTGTACACACATAAAACATAACATGTGTCCTGAGAAATCATGTGTTTGTGACAAATTTGTGTTGGTAATGTTTCAGACAGCAGTATTATCTCTACTGCCTCACTTGAGCCAAAATGAATTGAAATTACTCAAAATAATGATCTGAAAGTATGCAAAGCAAGATTAGTGACTCCTCAGTTTAATAAGATTAAAGCTGCATTTTTTTGCCTGAGATCATAACACCTATAGTGATCACTGAAGATCTGAGGAATGATCCGAAAAAATGAGGAGAAAGAGCAACACTTCACAATAAAGTCCCATTAGTTAACATTAGATAATGATTTAAATCTTTGTTAATGTCAGTTATTAAAAATACGACTGATCATAGTTTGTGTAAGCTCAGGTCCATTAAATAATATTTACAGATACAACTTTTGATTTTAATCATGTAAATGTGAAAATTAACATTACATAAGATTAATAAATGTAATAAATAATGTAAAAAAACGTCTCAGGTTACGTATGTAACCTTGGTTCCCTGAGAAGGGAACGAGACACTGCATCCTCTAGGGGGCTGCTATGGGGAACGCCGTCTGCGTGACCCGTGTCTGAAGCCTACATACAAAAACATCAACAAAGTTGGCCGGCGACAGCCTATGACGTCACTTCCGGCGCGTCACCTGTGCCTGTCATCACAGAGACGAGCACTAAGTACCAACTTCCTAGGCTTTAAGGGAGTTGCCCCTGAGATGTAGTGATGGCTGTCAGTGACATATCCCCTACGGCTAGAGCCTGGGCTGCATACCCAAACTTACCTGCAAGGGTCAGAACACTGGACCCAGGGTAGAGCCTCAAGCTTGGAAACCGAGGTATCCTTTAAGGGGATATAGCCAAAAGCCTAGGATTACCTAGGTTGGCCTGCCACCCAGGAGCTACCGCAGCTCTGTAAGGTTCCCTCAGGAGCCGTATTACAGAACGCAAGTGGTAACTCCCTGCTCAAAAGCGGTTGAGCGTGAATAAAGAGCGCTGGGACTAGCGCGCGTCATACCGTTCCTTTAGCCTGGCAAATGCTCTGGAGTGGGACCCAGGTTGGGGTTCTAACCATCTCAAGAAAGGGTACGGGCAATAGCGCGTCAATCCCTTAGGATTTTAGAATGGACGCAGAACTCTAGTGCGTTCCATACCACAGCGTGGATTTTAGAAAAGTGCCCAAAGGTTTGTGTGGGCCTAACCATAAGAATGGAGCATTGCCGGCATAACAAGGCTCTAAGGGGAAGGCAGTAAGGGCAGATCTCAGTTGCCCAATAGGGCAATGCTCAAAGCAAACCCTCGAAGAGAGGGGAGCATACTATCCCAACAGACAGTAGCCGCCGCTATCTGTCTAACAATACTGCCATAGAGCCAATACATTCAACCAAAATAGAAGGTAGTGTACCGGGACAGGCTTCTACTCCCGAGAGATGGGAGGAACACCTGATCCCCCCAGGGGGGACGAGCTCTCAGCAAGCCCTTTCCGTAGAAAGGGGAGCATTGTCACGCCCTGTAAAGGAGGCCTAGGAAGAGATCACAGAGATCAGATATGATGGGGAGCCACCTCTATAAGACTGCACAGAGAGCAGTAGCGTCCCCAGCCCTCGGGCTGTGCTGTTGGTATTTTCTTAAGGAGGCATAAGCCATTCTCACCTCACACAGACCTGTGCTTACCATCTCGATGGAAAGCATGGGCCCTGCTCTATCAAGGCCCGCAGAACCTCAAGAACAAGGGCCAAGAATGTAGCCAAAAGATCCTCGGAGCACCCAGAGAGTTTCCGCAGAAACGACTCTGGCACGTAGGATGGTGAATCATAGCGTGGTCAAGCCCACTCCTCAGAGGGGTGACTCGCTAGATCACCAAAATGGCATGGGAATAGGCCTGTGTGAAAAGGGTGGAAACCCGGAAATAGGAGGCCCCTCAGAGCGGGACGCAGATAGAGAGTCTCAGCCAGGTGGCCACAGGTCCATGTGTCTATCCAGGATGTCCAGGAGCTTCCTGCGAGAAAAGACTTCCGAAGAGCTTACCTGGAGGTAGGACCATAGCCCTGAGTGTAGTGCTATAGTGGGGACCTGAAAGTTTCCCATTCAACATGCTGAAGGCAGATCCAGGGAAGCAGACCATAACCATGGTCGATGACCAGAGGGGGGTGCTCGAAGAGGACCTACCAAAGGAAACATACAAGACAGATCCCAGAAACACAGAACGGTTATACACTTAACAATGGGTCGTACTCACCCATCGTGGTTCCCGTGCATGACTCCAGATAGTCCAGAAGACCTTCTTGAGAAACCGCCCCGACCATCTACTTATAACCCTAACAGGGGAGATAGTACCAACTAGGCAGGGACGAAGGGAGACCACTGCTTAAAAAGCCCTATGAAGGGAGTAGACCAACAAATTGACCTGACCATAAAGAATGGGCTGTCTACCTAAACCCCATGGCAGGGGGACAGCACTTATTTGGCTAACTCAGAGAGACCACTATTAAAAAAAAAAACCCAGAAAGGGAAGCGATCACCAAGCTAACACCTGGCTATCCTTAATAGACAGCTCTAGAAAAGGGTTATCTAGAGACATAAGAAAGGATCGTACTCACCCATCCGTGGTTCCCGCGCATAATTCTGGACCACCATCTCAACGGAAGCACCGAAAAGCTCGGAAGGCGAGACTCGTCGAGAAGAAAGCCCCTCTCTTTCTTCCCGAGGTCAGCCAAGTTCACCCACAGATGTCTCTCCGTAACCACCATGGCTCCCATGGACCTGCCCATGGCAGAGGCAGCCTTCTTGGTGGCACGGAGAGCGAGATCCGTGGTGCGGGCAGCTCAGCAACCTCGTCAGGGGAAAGACCCTGACCTTTATACAGATCTTTGAGCAGATCAGCCTGGTAGGCTTGAAGCACAGCCATAGTGTGCAACGCACCCACAGCCTGACCTGCTGCTGCGTACGCCCTGCCATTCAAACGAAATGTTACCTGAAGGGGAATGGATGGCAGGGAGGGAGTTTTGAGAGAGGATGTTTTACCCATAGAGAGATAGCTAGCTAGCGTCTCCTCTACAGGAGGCATCCTCTCATAGTCGTACTCACGCATCCCCTCAATGTTAACATAATTAGAATACGGAAAGAGATGGAGGCGTGAAGAATGCGGCCTTTTACATACCTTCTCGATCTCCGAATAGAGATCGGGAAGGAATGGAAGACTCACCTGAGCTGGGAGGCTATGATCAGAAAGATAGCGCTCATCGAGGCGACCCTGCGGCGCCACCTTTCTGGTTTGCTTCCACGGCAAGTCAAGCCTCTCCGTGGAGCGATCTGTAACCTCCAAAAGCTCATCGTACGCAGGGCAGGAGATTAAAGAAGGCTCAGCCTCAGCTTCTTCACCCTCTGACATCTCCTGCTCTTCTTGGGAAGGACCCAACAGAGCACTAGCTGCTGGATCAGATAATGTAAGAGAAATAACATCATCGTCAGCCAACAGCTCATCCTTGCCCTCAACTGATGAGCATGAAAGGAAAAGCCCCTCTTTAGCTCATCAGCGAGGTCCGCTTGCGATCCCCACAAGCTCATTTTCCTCCGTGCCTCGGCAGCGGAAGGTCCTGAGCCGTGGGGAACAGGCGGCTGTCCCTCTCCCCTCGAGAAGAGAGACAGACGAGACCGGAGCTTTTTGATGGAAAAAAGCTCACAGTGCACGCAGACTGCCCCCTCGAGGACATTGCGTGCATGCTCCTCGCCCAAACAATAGACGCAAAGATTGTGCGTGTCATCGGGTGTCAAATAATGAGGACACGGATCCACGCACTTCTTAAACGTCTTACTAGTGCTTGCCATTTTGATAAAAAGAAATCTCTTACCAGTAATGCACACTCCAGACAAAGAGTCAGTGAAGACGAAGAAGCGACCATCCTGTTTTACCAGCGTCCTTTTATACTATGGTCGCACCGGTAGTGACGAGCCGGCAGCGGCGAGTCGCGCCGGAAGTGACGTCATAGGCTGTCGCCGGCCAACTTTATTGATGTTTTTGTATGTAGGCTTCAGACACGGGTCACGCAGACGGCGTTCCCCATAGTGGCCCCTAGAGGACGCAGTTCAAGTTCCTCAAAAGGGAACTGAATGATACTGTAAAGTGAAAAAAAAAAATAAGAGACAACAAATAAAGCATATAACAAATATGCTTACTGTAGTATTAAAGTTATTTCTGAAGCAATGTTCATATAAAAATATTCAAAAATATAATCATAAATATACATTTTGCATGTTTATTATAAAGTAAATGCTGTTCCATGTGTCTTTAACTTAGAAACAACAAGCTGAAATAGAACATAAAATGCACCAGGACTACAAGAAGAAATCTTCTCACAGTACTCCTAACAAACTCTCATTTATTTGACTGAAAAATAGTTAAACTGTATGGTCACATTATAAGTAAGCAATATCTGAGGGTTAAATACAAGAAAACCATATTAACCCTTACGAAAGTTAACCATTGTTTTATTATAGTAAAAGTGTTGTAACCATGTTTTTTTGGCGCATTGATTACCATTTGTATAACCATAGTTTCTACAAATACCATGGTTAAACTATGGTTAGTGTAGCAAGACCATGGTTAATTTGTGGTTACCATGGTTATCTATAGTAACCATGTTTTTTTGGTTTTATTAAAACCACATTGTTTTTTCGTAAGGGTTGTATCTGAACCACTCTCCAAAATAAAATTAAACTGTAAATGTAATCGATGTAAAAAGTAATACATAATATGCTGTAATGTTTACCAAAAATTGCTGCAAATACCTGTATAGTGAAGCTGTCGTCTCTATCCTACTTAAACACGTTCAAATGTACTGTCAACGCTGGTTTGTTTTGAGAGCTCCGTGAATCACGTGACTGCGTGGCGGGGGCGCCGCCGGCGAGATCAAAGCTTGTCGCAGCTATGTTTTCAATGGCTCTGGCGTTAACAGAAGCGCTACATTTTACGATTTACGCCCCATTACGTGCGCCAAAACGGCATTTATCGTTTGAATTTAGTATTAAAACTTACAACATTTGAAAGCTGAAACTTCCAGGATTTCACGTGCAGGACAGTTTCATCTGTAATAAGGCTGCTAAGAGTTGCTAGCAGTTTAATGTTTAAACTACAGCAGTAGTACTATAAACGAAACTAAACTAAATTACTATCAATTTAGCAAAGAAATATTCTAAAACATTGTTCTGTAATACGTTCAGAGGGAGCTGGGGCAGATGACAACACAACCCTTACGAAAATTAAAACCAAAATCCAGGGTTACTACAGTTCAACCATAGTAACCACAAATGAACCATGGTTTTGCTAAACTAACCATAGTCTAACAATGAGATGTGTAGTAAAACTATGGTTGTAAATTAAAACAGATTGTAATCAATCCACCAAAAAACAAACAAACTAACAAACAAACAAAAAAAAAAACATGGTTACTGTACGTTTACTGCAATAAACCATCATTAAATTTGGTAAGAGAAAAATATGACTTTTGATAATGCAATAACATGTTCAGTATTAGGATTTTTCTGTACAGATATTGTCATCATGTAATCATTATTGTACTAATTTTGACATTTAGGCAATTTAGAAAATATAGTTTTGTTAAATCTATAGTATTTAAGCCAAGTCCACTTTCAAAACAGCAATTCACATATAATGTACTCACCCCCTTGTCATCCAAGATGTTCATGTCTTTCTGTCTTCAATCATAAAGAAATTATGGTTATTGAGGAAAACATTTCAGGATTTTTCTCCATATAATGGACTTCATTGGTGCCCCGATTTTGAACTTCCAAAATGCAGTTTAAATGCAGCTTCAAAGGCTCTAAACAATCCCAGCCGAGGAAGATTTGTCATTTTTTTCGAGAAATAAAAATTTGCATACTTTTTAAGCACAAAAGCTGGTGTAGCACAGGCTCTGGGATGCGCGTTCACGACGTACTATTGAATCATGTCGAAAGGTCACGCGGATTCGCCAGTGTTTCAAAGCGAATGCGCAAAGACTAAGAAAGTGCAAGTAAGTCAAACACTGTTTACAAACAAAAAGCTACAACGTGTCGGACGATTCTGAAGTTATAGGAGAAAATAAGATGGAGTTTTTCCCCATTCTCTACCTTTTTTTTAACCGGAGTACACAGACGATGAACTTACACGTGATTCGTAGTAGTGATGGGAAGTTGGAATACTTTTACTGACTCGGACCTTTGAGTCTCGTTCAGCAAAATGAACAAATCTTTCTTCATGTCATTTCATTAATTTTAGCAAAATCAGCATCACATGACAGCCCCATAAGATGAATGAACAACTCAAAAAACTCAAAGACTCAAAACAGGTGAACTAATTCCAGTACAGAACCTAACAGGATGTTGCGCATGCGGGACTGAACGAATCACTCCCCGAGACGACTCGTTCTTCACGAGTCACATTAAAGATTCATTCAAAAGGAACAAATCATTCAAGATATTAAGCCTGTGCTACGTGAGCTTTTGTGCTTAAAAAGTATACACATTTGTATTTTTGGAAAAAAATTAGCGAGATCATTTTAAGATAAAACAACAACACCTGGTCATAATGTGATACTTCAAATTTAAATTATTACTGCAAATAGAACATAATGAGGTGGTTGTTTTGCAACAAGGTGGAGACAGTTCTGCTCATAACAGTAGATAGCTGATGGGAAAAGTGACAGGTACAAGAAAATCAGTGAAAAAAGCAAACATGAAGAAAATGGAAAATGAAGAGACTGAAAAGGAAATGGATGTGAAGGTGCAGTTCAAGAGAGAGCCCTTTTCTTATTTTGGTTTTAAACATTTAATTAAATGTGATGGCTATACAAAAAAAAGGGTTGTTCATGGTTTCAGAATTTGTTAATTTGTGTTAATATGATGTGAGGTCCGGTTACCAGCGTGACACTAAAACAACTAGTAATAATGAGTACTTCTTAAGTACATGTCTGAGCCCATACTTCTTTACCTTAACTTAAGTAAAAAAGTGTAGTCAGTACTTCTACTTTTACCAGAGTATTTTTAAACGCGAGTATGCTTCTACTTGAGTTTGAGTTGACTGAACTTAAAATTTTAAGGCAGCCAGGTTACAAATTATTGTAAGTTGACTCAACAAATTGTTTTTTACAGTGTGTGTGTGTACTTTTGCCATCTCTGGTTATGGGGTCACTTCAACCCACAGACAACAAAAACAAGAGACTTGTTGAGACAATAGTGTTAAAGTAGCCCAGTTCCACAGGAAAACCACAGATTTGGCAACACATCTTTCTCACCTGCCATAGTTGCAACTCTTGTGTCATGAGAACAGGGTGTTCAATGCACCACCGTTTCAGTTTAAAAAACATTTTGCATTGTTTTGTCGGGGCTGAACGCAGGGCAGGAATACATGAGGAAAAAGGCAAACACATGACAAGACAGGAACATGAATAAATATTAACATAAGACATGAAAATATAAACATGAAACAAACCCCAAAACCAGGCATGACAAAATGTAACCTCACATGTATTTTTCTTTGTACATTCATGTTAACAAATGTAGTTAACTAACTGAACCTTACTGTAAAGCGGCACCAAAGAAATAAGTAAAGATATAATAGATAAGCTTCTTACTGTATTATTAGTTATATTTGAAGCAATGTTCATACATGTTCAGAAATTCATAGTAACCCATAAACTATGTAAACCACAAATGGAAATGGGTTAAAAAAAAAAATCATCCATGTTGAAAGAGTTTCTGGCCACCCATTACAATCTAAAGACCGATGCCACCCGAAATGCTGTACGACTGACAGAATATAAATATGCATACACTAATATACAGCTACACCACACTGTACTGAAAGCAAAACACAGGAGATCTTTGAAAGTGTAAAAGTGATTACACAGAATATGACACATCGTCCAATTAAGTGGTCATTTTCAATAAGAAATATTAAAAATATTCAATATGCAGAAATAGTCAAAAATCATTCATTTTAGTAAATGTTTGTGCCCCATCTACAGGTGAAGAGGGTAAATGTGATCAATCTGTAAGCACAACTCGAGACCACAAGAGGGAGCTGATGGTGCAGATAAGTTTGCTAGGGCATCATTTTGTTTGTTTAAAATAAAACATCAACATAATCTTCTTTCTGCGTGTGAAGGTTCATTTACTCACCCTCATGTCGTCCCAAAGCTGAATGATTTTCTTCTGGTAGATTAGACTACTGTTCTTCTTGTTGCATCTGTTTAAGGGGAAATAATATTGATAACATTATTTAGATTTTTTATGGTTAAAATGATATTATACAGTTGCTATTATATTAATTTGTTAAACTGGGGTGTTTGGGGTATGTATTTTGCAAGCTACAGATTTACAGGTGGTCTGTGACTGTATAATAATGCTTTTGGTCATTAAGGAATACCTCCATTTCTGTGTCCAGCAAAAAGTGTTTTTAAATCATATTCTTCACATTGCAGAGGAGTCTCAGTTATGATTGTGATCAATTATATCATACAGAGAGTATCTGGATTAAACTCTTTTTTCCTGCTCAAAATAAAACTCTTCTTGCATAGAGACTGTTTTCCATACGGAACTGAGAAATGAGACAAATAAAGAAGAAACTGATATCAGTGATTGAACAACTGGAAATTGAACATATCATCACAAACTTATTCAGCATTTAAGGACTGTGATTTAGAGCTGGTTAAATCTGATATCTTACATGGTAAATGTATTTTTCTGTTGTGTGAAACTGACAGTGTTTTGATTAAGGTTTTTTTTCTCTTCACTGAATTGCTTTACTTTTAAGTGTTTATTTCTTTAGATTTTGTTTTACCTACAGTTAAGAGAACAATTATTAAAACAACCCATTCTAAATACTTGATTCTGTTCTCCTGTCATTCCTCAGCAATTACCTCTATAGTCAAACATATTGATCTTCTGATCTGTACATTGGTCCAAATAGACAGAAAGGAAGATCTATATTTCTAGTTATACAACCAGTTACAATAAAATTATGTGAATGTTTTTGAGAAAGGCAAAAGCAAAAAAAGGTAAATGAGAGGTTTGATCAATGAAATATGAGATTAAACATTTCTTTGAATTCCTAATTTTACTTCCAATAAGGGGGAAAAAAAAAAACATATCATTCACATGTATTTATGTATTTATTTATTACAAAATGTATTCACATTTACTCTTTTAATGCAAAGCATTTCATTGTCACTGAATGTTGCAGATGAAAATCAACAGGCTTTATACATACCATAGCAACAACAACCTTTGTTTAAGCTCTTATTCTTTAAAGATAAAATCCTTTTTTTTTTTTTTTTTTTGGAGAACTGATAAATGCAGGAATTAACCGGAACATTTAGATAATGGAAGTTGAAAGTATTTAACCCTCGTGCGACCTTTTGGACATTTTTATCCATTTCAGTTTTTTTTTTTTTTTTGGATCAGCTTGTGTCAGCTGCATAAATATTTATGCATGTATTTTTATTGGAATTTTACCATTTCACCCCCATTTCCTTTTTTAAAAAGAAAAAAAAAAAAATTGCACTATAAAATTAGTTCTTCTCAGGATGTAACGTGGGGAATAAGACGAGCGGATCCATTTGCAAAGCTTTATTTGAAGGGTGAGACAAAGACATGGTCGAACAGGCAGGGTAGACAACAGCAAACAGGTATAGCAAAGGCAAGACATGGGAATAGTCCGTGCAGCAGGTGTGGGTTGATGATCGGCAAACGTAATCCAGGGGAAAAAGCGAAGGGGTAATCCGTGAAACAAGCAAGTAGTCCAAAAGGCAGGCGGCGTGACAGACGAAACGAGAAGACCGGGCTAGAGAGATAAACAGTGGGAACTCGGGACGCACGCGAAACAACAATAGAAAACACCTTGCAATACTTGGTGAGTAACGGGGAAGTCCGGGGCTTATATAGCGCGCCTGATTGGCCACAGGTGTTGGCACAATCAGCGCAATGGGTGATGGGAGACGTAGTCAGGGGTGTAGTTCAACAGACATTTCAGCATATTCTCTTCTCTTATCAATTGTCAGTACACAAAATCCCAAAGTATCCTTTTCATTACGTGTTTCATCCGTAAACTATAAACCTCACAAGTTTTATAATGACTGCTTTTCTGAAATAAGACTGGAGCTCCTTTTGCCACAATAAATGGTCACGCTGGCAAAAAAGGTTTTCCAAATTTTAAATCCATTTTGCTCAATTGAGACCAGATTTGCTCATGTGCAAGTTTCAGATTCCTCTTGGTTTGTAACAGTAACTGTCATAGTCTTGTGTAGGACCTCACAAAGGTAAACCCACCCCTTTCTGAACATACATAAAAGGAATGAAAACATAGTTTTTTTTTTCCATTTTGTTCCTGCTCCTGACACACGATGGATCTGCGCATCTCTGTTGTGCTTCTTCTCATTTTTCTCACTGGAGGTTAAAAAAAAACAGCAAGTCTGTCTGTGTGTAATAATTTTTTGCAAAGGACAAAATATGTTTGCAGTTACATATTAACAAGGTCATGGTCAGGTATATTAAATAAAAACAAGAGTAACGCAAAAAAAATCTAGCTTGTATTGTCGCATTACTTTCGTCCCAACCAGCGGGGTTGAAAGTAACAATGTGCAACTCGTTCAAAATAAAATTATACTGAAGTCTTTCTACATTTGTACAACATATCACCTGGTATTGATAGACCACACTTCTGAGTTATAAGCCACAGCAGAAATATATCTCTGTCCACAACATTATCTTTTTAAAATATGTTTTTCTGAAAAATGCTACTTTTGTCCCTGCTCTCCCCTACTCAAGTGATACTCACACAACCACAGGCACACATCACATGTGCTGTACACACATAAAACATAACATGTGTCCTGAGAAATCATGTGTTTGTGACAAATTTGTGTTGGTAATGTTTCAGACAGCAGTATTATCTCTACTGCCTCACTTGAGCCAAAATGAATTGAAATTACTCAAAATAATGATCTGAAAGTATGCAAAGCAAGATTAGTGACTCCTCAGTTTAATAAGATTAAAGCTGCATTTTTTTGCCTGAGATCATAACACCTATAGTGATCACTGAAGATCTGAGGAATGATCCGAAAAAATGAGGAGAAAGAGCAACACTTCACAATAAAGTCCCATTAGTTAACATTAGATAATGATTTAAATCTTTGTTAATGTCAGTTATTAAAAATACGACTGATCATAGTTTGTGTAAGCTCAGGTCCATTAAATAATATTTACAGATACAACTTTTGATTTTAATCATGTAAATGTGAAAATTAACATTACATAAGATTAATAAATGTAATAAATAATGTAAAAAAACGTCTCAGGTTACGTATGTAACCTTGGTTCCCTGAGAAGGGAACGAGACACTGCATCCTCTAGGGGGCTGCTATGGGGAACGCCGTCTGCGTGACCCGTGTCTGAAGCCTACATACAAAAACATCAACAAAGTTGGCCGGCGACAGCCTATGACGTCACTTCCGGCGCGTCACCTGTGCCTGTCATCACAGAGACGAGCACTAAGTACCAACTTCCTAGGCTTTAAGGGAGTTGCCCCTGAGATGTAGTGATGGCTGTCAGTGACATATCCCCTACGGCTAGAGCCTGGGCTGCATACCCAAACTTACCTGCAAGGGTCAGAACACTGGACCCAGGGTAGAGCCTCAAGCTTGGAAACCGAGGTATCCTTTAAGGGGATATAGCCAAAAGCCTAGGATTACCTAGGTTGGCCTGCCACCCAGGAGCTACCGCAGCTCTGTAAGGTTCCCTCAGGAGCCGTATTACAGAACGCAAGTGGTAACTCCCTGCTCAAAAGCGGTTGAGCGTGAATAAAGAGCGCTGGGACTAGCGCGCGTCATACCGTTCCTTTAGCCTGGCAAATGCTCTGGAGTGGGACCCAGGTTGGGGTTCTAACCATCTCAAGAAAGGGTACGGGCAATAGCGCGTCAATCCCTTAGGATTTTAGAATGGACGCAGAACTCTAGTGCGTTCCATACCACAGCGTGGATTTTAGAAAAGTGCCCAAAGGTTTGTGTGGGCCTAACCATAAGAATGGAGCATTGCCGGCATAACAAGGCTCTAAGGGGAAGGCAGTAAGGGCAGATCTCAGTTGCCCAATAGGGCAATGCTCAAAGCAAACCCTCGAAGAGAGGGGAGCATACTATCCCAACAGACAGTAGCCGCCGCTATCTGTCTAACAATACTGCCATAGAGCCAATACATTCAACCAAAATAGAAGGTAGTGTACCGGGACAGGCTTCTACTCCCGAGAGATGGGAGGAACACCTGATCCCCCCAGGGGGGACGAGCTCTCAGCAAGCCCTTTCCGTAGAAAGGGGAGCATTGTCACGCCCTGTAAAGGAGGCCTAGGAAGAGATCACAGAGATCAGATATGATGGGGAGCCACCTCTATAAGACTGCACAGAGAGCAGTAGCGTCCCCAGCCCTCGGGCTGTGCTGTTGGTATTTTCTTAAGGAGGCATAAGCCATTCTCACCTCACACAGACCTGTGCTTACCATCTCGATGGAAAGCATGGGCCCTGCTCTATCAAGGCCCGCAGAACCTCAAGAACAAGGGCCAAGAATGTAGCCAAAAGATCCTCGGAGCACCCAGAGAGTTTCCGCAGAAACGACTCTGGCACGTAGGATGGTGAATCATAGCGTGGTCAAGCCCACTCCTCAGAGGGGTGACTCGCTAGATCACCAAAATGGCATGGGAATAGGCCTGTGTGAAAAGGGTGGAAACCCGGAAATAGGAGGCCCCTCAGAGCGGGACGCAGATAGAGAGTCTCAGCCAGGTGGCCACAGGTCCATGTGTCTATCCAGGATGTCCAGGAGCTTCCTGCGAGAAAAGACTTCCGAAGAGCTTACCTGGAGGTAGGACCATAGCCCTGAGTGTAGTGCTATAGTGGGGACCTGAAAGTTTCCCATTCAACATGCTGAAGGCAGATCCAGGGAAGCAGACCATAACCATGGTCGATGACCAGAGGGGGGTGCTCGAAGAGGACCTACCAAAGGAAACATACAAGACAGATCCCAGAAACACAGAACGGTTATACACTTAACAATGGGTCGTACTCACCCATCGTGGTTCCCGTGCATGACTCCAGATAGTCCAGAAGACCTTCTTGAGAAACCGCCCCGACCATCTACTTATAACCCTAACAGGGGAGATAGTACCAACTAGGCAGGGACGAAGGGAGACCACTGCTTAAAAAGCCCTATGAAGGGAGTAGACCAACAAATTGACCTGACCATAAAGAATGGGCTGTCTACCTAAACCCCATGGCAGGGGGACAGCACTTATTTGGCTAACTCAGAGAGACCACTATTAAAAAAAAAAACCCAGAAAGGGAAGCGATCACCAAGCTAACACCTGGCTATCCTTAATAGACAGCTCTAGAAAAGGGTTATCTAGAGACATAAGAAAGGATCGTACTCACCCATCCGTGGTTCCCGCGCATAATTCTGGACCACCATCTCAACGGAAGCACCGAAAAGCTCGGAAGGCGAGACTCGTCGAGAAGAAAGCCCCTCTCTTTCTTCCCGAGGTCAGCCAAGTTCACCCACAGATGTCTCTCCGTAACCACCATGGCTCCCATGGACCTGCCCATGGCAGAGGCAGCCTTCTTGGTGGCACGGAGAGCGAGATCCGTGGTGCGGGCAGCTCAGCAACCTCGTCAGGGGAAAGACCCTGACCTTTATACAGATCTTTGAGCAGATCAGCCTGGTAGGCTTGAAGCACAGCCATAGTGTGCAACGCACCCACAGCCTGACCTGCTGCTGCGTACGCCCTGCCATTCAAACGAAATGTTACCTGAAGGGGAATGGATGGCAGGGAGGGAGTTTTGAGAGAGGATGTTTTACCCATAGAGAGATAGCTAGCTAGCGTCTCCTCTACAGGAGGCATCCTCTCATAGTCGTACTCACGCATCCCCTCAATGTTAACATAATTAGAATACGGAAAGAGATGGAGGCGTGAAGAATGCGGCCTTTTACATACCTTCTCGATCTCCGAATAGAGATCGGGAAGGAATGGAAGACTCACCTGAGCTGGGAGGCTATGATCAGAAAGATAGCGCTCATCGAGGCGACCCTGCGGCGCCACCTTTCTGGTTTGCTTCCACGGCAAGTCAAGCCTCTCCGTGGAGCGATCTGTAACCTCCAAAAGCTCATCGTACGCAGGGCAGGAGATTAAAGAAGGCTCAGCCTCAGCTTCTTCACCCTCTGACATCTCCTGCTCTTCTTGGGAAGGACCCAACAGAGCACTAGCTGCTGGATCAGATAATGTAAGAGAAATAACATCATCGTCAGCCAACAGCTCATCCTTGCCCTCAACTGATGAGCATGAAAGGAAAAGCCCCTCTTTAGCTCATCAGCGAGGTCCGCTTGCGATCCCCACAAGCTCATTTTCCTCCGTGCCTCGGCAGCGGAAGGTCCTGAGCCGTGGGGAACAGGCGGCTGTCCCTCTCCCCTCGAGAAGAGAGACAGACGAGACCGGAGCTTTTTGATGGAAAAAAGCTCACAGTGCACGCAGACTGCCCCCTCGAGGACATTGCGTGCATGCTCCTCGCCCAAACAATAGACGCAAAGATTGTGCGTGTCATCGGGTGTCAAATAATGAGGACACGGATCCACGCACTTCTTAAACGTCTTACTAGTGCTTGCCATTTTGATAAAAAGAAATCTCTTACCAGTAATGCACACTCCAGACAAAGAGTCAGTGAAGACGAAGAAGCGACCATCCTGTTTTACCAGCGTCCTTTTATACTATGGTCGCACCGGTAGTGACGAGCCGGCAGCGGCGAGTCGCGCCGGAAGTGACGTCATAGGCTGTCGCCGGCCAACTTTATTGATGTTTTTGTATGTAGGCTTCAGACACGGGTCACGCAGACGGCGTTCCCCATAGTGGCCCCTAGAGGACGCAGTTCAAGTTCCTCAAAAGGGAACTGAATGATACTGTAAAGTGAAAAAAAAAAATAAGAGACAACAAATAAAGCATATAACAAATATGCTTACTGTAGTATTAAAGTTATTTCTGAAGCAATGTTCATATAAAAATATTCAAAAATATAATCATAAATATACATTTTGCATGTTTATTATAAAGTAAATGCTGTTCCATGTGTCTTTAACTTAGAAACAACAAGCTGAAATAGAACATAAAATGCACCAGGACTACAAGAAGAAATCTTCTCACAGTACTCCTAACAAACTCTCATTTATTTGACTGAAAAATAGTTAAACTGTATGGTCACATTATAAGTAAGCAATATCTGAGGGTTAAATACAAGAAAACCATATTAACCCTTACGAAAGTTAACCATTGTTTTATTATAGTAAAAGTGTTGTAACCATGTTTTTTTGGCGCATTGATTACCATTTGTATAACCATAGTTTCTACAAATACCATGGTTAAACTATGGTTAGTGTAGCAAGACCATGGTTAATTTGTGGTTACCATGGTTATCTATAGTAACCATGTTTTTTTGGTTTTATTAAAACCACATTGTTTTTTCGTAAGGGTTGTATCTGAACCACTCTCCAAAATAAAATTAAACTGTAAATGTAATCGATGTAAAAAGTAATACATAATATGCTGTAATGTTTACCAAAAATTGCTGCAAATACCTGTATAGTGAAGCTGTCGTCTCTATCCTACTTAAACACGTTCAAATGTACTGTCAACGCTGGTTTGTTTTGAGAGCTCCGTGAATCACGTGACTGCGTGGCGGGGGCGCCGCCGGCGAGATCAAAGCTTGTCGCAGCTATGTTTTCAATGGCTCTGGCGTTAACAGAAGCGCTACATTTTACGATTTACGCCCCATTACGTGCGCCAAAACGGCATTTATCGTTTGAATTTAGTATTAAAACTTACAACATTTGAAAGCTGAAACTTCCAGGATTTCACGTGCAGGACAGTTTCATCTGTAATAAGGCTGCTAAGAGTTGCTAGCAGTTTAATGTTTAAACTACAGCAGTAGTACTATAAACGAAACTAAACTAAATTACTATCAATTTAGCAAAGAAATATTCTAAAACATTGTTCTGTAATACGTTCAGAGGGAGCTGGGGCAGATGACAACACAACCCTTACGAAAATTAAAACCAAAATCCAGGGTTACTACAGTTCAACCATAGTAACCACAAATGAACCATGGTTTTGCTAAACTAACCATAGTCTAACAATGAGATGTGTAGTAAAACTATGGTTGTAAATTAAAACAGATTGTAATCAATCCACCAAAAAACAAACAAACTAACAAACAAACAAAAAAAAAAACATGGTTACTGTACGTTTACTGCAATAAACCATCATTAAATTTGGTAAGAGAAAAATATGACTTTTGATAATGCAATAACATGTTCAGTATTAGGATTTTTCTGTACAGATATTGTCATCATGTAATCATTATTGTACTAATTTTGACATTTAGGCAATTTAGAAAATATAGTTTTGTTAAATCTATAGTATTTAAGCCAAGTCCACTTTCAAAACAGCAATTCACATATAATGTACTCACCCCCTTGTCATCCAAGATGTTCATGTCTTTCTGTCTTCAATCATAAAGAAATTATGGTTATTGAGGAAAACATTTCAGGATTTTTCTCCATATAATGGACTTCATTGGTGCCCCGATTTTGAACTTCCAAAATGCAGTTTAAATGCAGCTTCAAAGGCTCTAAACAATCCCAGCCGAGGAAGATTTGTCATTTTTTTCGAGAAATAAAAATTTGCATACTTTTTAAGCACAAAAGCTGGTGTAGCACAGGCTCTGGGATGCGCGTTCACGACGTACTATTGAATCATGTCGAAAGGTCACGCGGATTCGCCAGTGTTTCAAAGCGAATGCGCAAAGACTAAGAAAGTGCAAGTAAGTCAAACACTGTTTACAAACAAAAAGCTACAACGTGTCGGACGATTCTGAAGTTATAGGAGAAAATAAGATGGAGTTTTTCCCCATTCTCTACCTTTTTTTTAACCGGAGTACACAGACGATGAACTTACACGTGATTCGTAGTAGTGATGGGAAGTTGGAATACTTTTACTGACTCGGACCTTTGAGTCTCGTTCAGCAAAATGAACAAATCTTTCTTCATGTCATTTCATTAATTTTAGCAAAATCAGCATCACATGACAGCCCCATAAGATGAATGAACAACTCAAAAAACTCAAAGACTCAAAACAGGTGAACTAATTCCAGTACAGAACCTAACAGGATGTTGCGCATGCGGGACTGAACGAATCACTCCCCGAGACGACTCGTTCTTCACGAGTCACATTAAAGATTCATTCAAAAGGAACAAATCATTCAAGATATTAAGCCTGTGCTACGTGAGCTTTTGTGCTTAAAAAGTATACACATTTGTATTTTTGGAAAAAAATTAGCGAGATCATTTTAAGATAAAACAACAACACCTGGTCATAATGTGATACTTCAAATTTAAATTATTACTGCAAATAGAACATAATGAGGTGGTTGTTTTGCAACAAGGTGGAGACAGTTCTGCTCATAACAGTAGATAGCTGATGGGAAAAGTGACAGGTACAAGAAAATCAGTGAAAAAAGCAAACATGAAGAAAATGGAAAATGAAGAGACTGAAAAGGAAATGGATGTGAAGGTGCAGTTCAAGAGAGAGCCCTTTTCTTATTTTGGTTTTAAACATTTAATTAAATGTGATGGCTATACAAAAAAAAGGGTTGTTCATGGTTTCAGAATTTGTTAATTTGTGTTAATATGATGTGAGGTCCGGTTACCAGCGTGACACTAAAACAACTAGTAATAATGAGTACTTCTTAAGTACATGTCTGAGCCCATACTTCTTTACCTTAACTTAAGTAAAAAAGTGTAGTCAGTACTTCTACTTTTACCAGAGTATTTTTAAACGCGAGTATGCTTCTACTTGAGTTTGAGTTGACTGAACTTAAAATTTTAAGGCAGCCAGGTTACAAATTATTGTAAGTTGACTCAACAAATTGTTTTTTACAGTGTGTGTGTGTACTTTTGCCATCTCTGGTTATGGGGTCACTTCAACCCACAGACAACAAAAACAAGAGACTTGTTGAGACAATAGTGTTAAAGTAGCCCAGTTCCACAGGAAAACCACAGATTTGGCAACACATCTTTCTCACCTGCCATAGTTGCAACTCTTGTGTCATGAGAACAGGGTGTTCAATGCACCACCGTTTCAGTTTAAAAAACATTTTGCATTGTTTTGTCGGGGCTGAACGCAGGGCAGGAATACATGAGGAAAAAGGCAAACACATGACAAGACAGGAACATGAATAAATATTAACATAAGACATGAAAATATAAACATGAAACAAACCCCAAAACCAGGCATGACAAAATGTAACCTCACATGTATTTTTCTTTGTACATTCATGTTAACAAATGTAGTTAACTAACTGAACCTTACTGTAAAGCGGCACCAAAGAAATAAGTAAAGATATAATAGATAAGCTTCTTACTGTATTATTAGTTATATTTGAAGCAATGTTCATACATGTTCAGAAATTCATAGTAACCCATAAACTATGTAAACCACAAATGGAAATGGGTTAAAAAAAAAAATCATCCATGTTGAAAGAGTTTCTGGCCACCCATTACAATCTAAAGACCGATGCCACCCGAAATGCTGTACGACTGACAGAATATAAATATGCATACACTAATATACAGCTACACCACACTGTACTGAAAGCAAAACACAGGAGATCTTTGAAAGTGTAAAAGTGATTACACAGAATATGACACATCGTCCAATTAAGTGGTCATTTTCAATAAGAAATATTAAAAATATTCAATATGCAGAAATAGTCAAAAATCATTCATTTTAGTAAATGTTTGTGCCCCATCTACAGGTGAAGAGGGTAAATGTGATCAATCTGTAAGCACAACTCGAGACCACAAGAGGGAGCTGATGGTGCAGATAAGTTTGCTAGGGCATCATTTTGTTTGTTTAAAATAAAACATCAACATAATCTTCTTTCTGCGTGTGAAGGTTCATTTACTCACCCTCATGTCGTCCCAAAGCTGAATGATTTTCTTCTGGTAGATTAGACTACTGTTCTTCTTGTTGCATCTGTTTAAGGGGAAATAATATTGATAACATTATTTAGATTTTTTATGGTTAAAATGATATTATACAGTTGCTATTATATTAATTTGTTAAACTGGGGTGTTCTGGGGTATGTGTTTTGCAGGCTACAGATTTACAGGTGGTCTGTGACTGTATAATA